>PVKB01004581.1:0-136259 GCA_004027205.1 Ctenodactylus gundi
GGAAGGAGCAGTGATGGGTATTTATTTATTTACTGTTCTGAGGATGGAGCCTGGGGTCTTCACGCTGAGCTACACCCCCAGCCCTTTTTTAGTTCTAATTTTGAGATGGGATCTCACTAAGTCACTAAGTTGCCCAGACTGAGCTTGAACTTGAGATTCTCCTGCCTCAGCCTCCAAGATTGCTGGGAGGGAGGACAGGCCTAAATTTATTCTCAAAAAAGCGAACATGGGGCTGGAGTACAGCTCAGTGGTAGAACACTGGCTCAGCCTACGGGAGGCCCTGGGCTCCATCTCCCGCATCACAAAAATTCAAGCACAGTTCAACTGAAAGGTAGCTTCCCACGGCCCTTGGAACCACAACAGGTGACCCCTGTCCCCATGGGAGGGCGGCATTCCTCCAGGGCGGCTCACAGCCCCAGCTGTGTCCCCTCTGCAGCTGTCTCAGTGCTGGGACCCAGCAGACTTCCATGAAATCTGTTCTCCACACCACCCGAAGCTGGACCAGGTGGCCACTGCTTGGGCTACTGGTCCCACACGCCGAGGCTCCCCACAGCTGGCTGGGGCCAACAGCTGCCTCTGTCCCCACTCGATTCACCCCTCAGTGTCAGCCCCTTCCCTGCCGGGCCTCAGCAAGTGCCAGCTCTTGCATGTTTGTGTGTGCCCGCTGGCCCTTGGCTTTGGGGGTGGCCTTGGCTGGGACCCTCAAAGACTGGACCAGGGCAGCAATGGGAAGATGCACGCAGAGGAGAAAGGGAAGGTAGCAGAGGTGTGGACGTGGCCAGAGTAGGTGTCTCTCCTCCTGTGAGTGACAGGGGCCAGGGTTCCCCTGTGTACGCCAGGAAGAAGGGCAAGAAATAGGCTGGGAGCGTGTGGAAGGGACAGGTGCAGTCTCTGGACTCGTCCCATGGGAAAGAGGAAATGGTTTCTGTTGAAAAAGATAGTTGAAAACAGCTTGCTGAAGGGACCAGAAAGAGAAAAGTAGGAGGAAAAAGCCCTACCTGACTCTGCCTGCACACCCTGGAAGCTCACTGGGGCACACCCTGAACGAGCTAGCCAGGGCACACACTGGAAAGCTAACTTGGGCACACACGGAAAAAAGCTCACCAGGTCAGGGCACACACTGGAAGCTCACCAGGGCAGGGCAGCACTGGAATTTCACAGGGCACACACTAGACCGCTCACCAGGGTACACTGGAAGCTCACTGGGTCAGGGCACACCCTGGAAAAAAGCTCACCAGGTCACTCTGGAAGTTCACAGGGCACACACTGGAAAGCCCACCAGGGCATACTGGAAAAGCTCACTGGGTCAGGGCACACCCTGGACAATGCTCACCAGGACACGCACTGGGGAAGCTCACCAGGGCACACACTGGGAAAGCTCACCAGAGCCGTCAGTTAAACCCCTACCTCCAAAACTGGTCCCAAGCCACTGAAAAGCTCTCCTCATTGACCCTGGGTTCTCCTTCCTTATGGTTTAAAAACATAGGTCACACCAAGATAGGTGTGAGTTTGTTCACTCACTGGGTGTGGACAGGTACCCTCCAACAATGGGTCACAGCTTAGTATGTGTCTGCTCCCAGTTAGGAATCAGGCCACATGGCAGAAGGTAAGCAGCCAGCCAGCCTGTGAAGCTTCCTCTGTCTTTACAGCCACTTCCCATTGCTCACATGATTGCCTGAGCTCTGCCTCCATTCAGATCACCTGTGACATTAAATTTTCATAGAAGCATGAACCCTGCTGTGTGCTGTACATGTGAAAAATCCAAGTTGCACGCTCTTTATGAGGATCTAATGCCCAGTGACCTAAGGTGGAGCTGGGGTGGTGATGTTAGTGCTGAGGAGTGGCTGAAAATACAAATGAACATCATGGAGTGTTATGTAATTATTACATCACATATTGCAATGTAATAATGACAGAAATCAAATGTGCAGTCGAGGTAATGTGCTCAAATTGTCCCAAACTACCTTGTCTCAACACCCCCATATTCATAGAAAAATTGTCTTAGTTTCTAGAGCCAAAAAGTTTGGAGACTGCTGAGTTTGGGGGAAAAAAGACTCAACAGACTCAGGGGAAAAATATACGAAAAGCTGCTCATCTCCAGGCATGCTGGCTCCTTCCTTCGGGTCCTGTAAGAGTGTCCTGGGTGAGGTGTCTCCATACCGGCCGGCTGCTCCCTCCCCGCCCTCCACACGTGTGGTCTGTAGAAGGCCCCAAATGTGTCCTGCTACAGAGGCCACAGAGATCTCTCTACAGAGGACTTTGTGCTGTGACTGACCTAATTTGGGGGTTGATTATCTACAAGCATCCACTGTATGCACTTATGGGAACATGGGAGGAGGAGGAAGGTGGTATGACCAAGGAGACAGCATGGCACCCTTAGGAGACGGAGGAAGGGGCCACTAGTCGAGGACTGGCATTCGCCTCTAGGTGCTGAAGACGGCTAGAATGTGACTGGCCTCAAGGAGCCAGCCTGCAGGCATGAATGTGCACCCAGTGGCACTGACTCGAGGCCTCTGTGCTGCAGAACCGAAAGAGTACGAATACATATTGTCTCAGCCACTTGTGCTGTAGTGCTTTGTCCAGTCTTCTTGGGTCTTGGGAATACTGTCACATATGTGACATGAAAGTCCCCATGTCACTGGCTAAGCTTGAGCTGTGCTGGGAGGGTTTATATATTTATGTATTTTTTTTTTTGAGGCAGAGTCTCCATGTTGTCGAGGCTGACCTTGAACTCATTACATATCCTTGAGTTCCCAATCCTCCTGCCTCAGCCTCCTGAGCACTGGGATCACAGGTGTGCACCACCACACCTGGCCATGTCACCTTTCAAGGGCTGTGTGGCACTTTATTCTCTGGGTGGACACTCTGGTTGCTTTCAGGTTTTCTGGCTCGTAAACAGCGCGGTAAAGAACAACTGGGTAGCTCGGTCTTTACACAGCCAGCATACTCACTTAGAGTAAGTACTGGAGACTGTCCCTCCATCAAAGGCTTTGTTTCCACCCATCCTGATCCTGGAGGAGGCTGGGTTATTCCGAGGTCTTGCAATGGAGCCCCACATCACGCTCTCGAGCCCACCCCCTGCCTCTAAGCACCCACGCTCCACTCTCCCAGGCCATGGGCGTCTCTCCTCCCCACCCCGCCCTCAGGCCTCACACCCATCTGAATCCAGCCGCCTCCTCAAGCTGCCCTGCGTGCCCTCTTCTTCCTTCACGTCTGTCCAGGCAGGTGAGTCCCCATCCCTGGTCATCACCTTCGGCACATCAGGGTGAAGAGTTTTGGGCGGGAAAAGCAGGTCCCGTGACGCATGGCAGTGAGCTCCAGGCTCGCCCAGGTGCAGACCCCTTGTTCCCACCTTGGGCTCACCCCCTCCAACCCTGGCTTCCCAAACTCTGCCTCCCACCTCCGGGAGGAAGAAGCTGTGGGTGCTGGAGGCAACAATGGCTCTGCCCTGTCCCGTGAGTAGCGAGCAGTGTGTCCCTGCAGCCAGGCCTCCCCAGAGAGGTGACGTGCGGGACCCTCTGCCCTCACAGGGGGCATCCTCCCTGCTCCCTCCTCAGAGCTGACCTCTTGTCTCTCATCTGTGAGGGGACAGGCATTTGCCTCCGTGGGTCAGGCAGGCCCGAGGCAGGTGACACAGTGACAAGCAGGTGAGGGAGGGACAGCCTCAGGTCCCTCTGCGGATGGGACAGCCACAAAGTCATCCTCACGGTTTTTGGGGCCCAGCGCTGTTGGCCTTGCTTCCCAGAGAGTGTGGGTGTACCTTGGCCTGGCGACCTACAAGGGTTGTGGCCAGAGGATCCAAGAAATGTCTTCAGGTCCCAGCAGGACATCCTCCATAGGCCTCTGGCCTGAGGGATGAGGGCCCAGGGTGTGCTGGGCAGGGCCCCCAACCTTGCCCCTGCCCGGCCCCAGCTCTGGGACTTTGATGGAACATACCCTTCCACCCCACGGGAAGCTGGGCTTACAGGGAGCCCCTAGGACCCCACAGCTGCCCTGGTGACTTCTACACGTGGGCCATTTTTGGGCTTCTAACAACAAAAGCAACCTATTCAATGTACAAAGAAGTCCACTCCCTGCTCTGCCAGCTCCCTGCCCTCAGCCATGGGGACCAGAGCCTCAGGACACTGTACTTGGACTTTCTCTCAGACTCTGTGTGCAGTTCCTTGGTGACTCCTGTGAGTCACCAGGTCCAAGCTTTCCCAGAACCCACTAATGCTCTGTCACCTGTCCCTTGGACTGCTGGGGCAGCCCCTTGCCAGTGTCCCTGCTCCAGGGAACAGTGGGGAAGGGACAGTTGGGTAATGGGGGCGGGGGTAAGCCAGGGTCATGATGATGTCAATAGCCCTGTGCATGCTGCAGTCATATAGGTCATTTCATATCAAGAAAAGCTGGTTTGTGGCGATCGCTTGTGTGGACACTCACAGAGCATCACTGATCCCAGAGTTTTGGGAGGTGTTTTTGGTTGTATAAAGGATCGGGCCTTCATCCCAAGCTAGACCCCCAGATTTTTCAATTTTTTAATATTTGAGACAGCGTCTTGCTAAGTCGCCCATGGTGGGCTCAACTTTGCGATTCCAGAGTGCTAGGATTATAGGCCTATGCCTCCAGGCCTGGCAGATCTTAAAAGTTCTTTTTCAGACCCTGGGCCTAGTTTAGTGGATATAAAATCTACCACGACCCCTCTGTGGCCTCAGGCCTTTGAGGAAGATTTGGGGCAGTGCACTCGGCGAGAGGCAGGCCCCTACAGGGAGACCGAGGCAAGGCTGGGAGCCCCTCGCTGCCGCAGCTGGGCTGGAATTCCTGGCAGGATGGTTCTGCAGCAGATGCGATAGGCAACAGATGTCCGTGAATGACATGGGAAAGCTGGGCCCCATCCTGGGGGACAGTCCCGCAGGCTTGCCGGCAGGGGAGGGCTCCTGGGTGACTAGCCCAGGGGCATCTTTCTGTGGGATCTGAGACTCGGTTGTAGGCCAAATCCACGGGCCCTATCGTGTGTCAGTGTGCGCATATGTGTGTGTGTACACATGATTACACATCCCATCCTTGCGCCCAGCCCAGCTCCTAAAACCTGTAAGTGGCTGTACTTCAACCAGCCTCGCCCTGCCACCCTCATGGGCTGGCTCTGTCTCCAGGCACAGCCACATCTACAGTGGCCCCTAGAGATAAGCTTTCCCGGGTCACCATGGTCAGATGGGATTCCCCGTTGGCATCATAGCACCCCCAAATCAGGACCCGGAGGAGTCACGCTATCTTGACCAAGTGGGGGCTTGGAGTTTCAAGAGCAGGAGGAACAAAGCCTGGTCCCCCAGCCAGCTCAGGCAGAAGGCATGGGGCCCTGAGCAGGAGGAGGGAGTGGGTGCTGACCAGGCTGAGGTAAGGGACCAGTGACAGTTGTCACCCCCAGGTAGCCCGAGGCTGGGCCCTGTGCTTCATGAGCCCCCAGCACTGCCACCTGTGTCTGCCCTCCTCCGTCTCCCTGCCATCCGAGGTTGCTGTCTTTCAGGCCAAGGGATGAAGAGGAGGCGAATGTGGAGGGTACGGATCTGGGCTGGACTCAGGCCAGGTTACTTCCGCCTACCCTACTCTCAGCAGACTGAAAGCCCCTCCCCCCTGCCCAGCACCCCACCCAACCCCAGCCCTGGAAGAGCCCGCAGATGACCTGGGGGTGGTCGCTGACTCAGCCAGGGAACCCAGACCCCCGGCTCGAGCCCACAGCTGGCTCTCATTCCAGATGGCCCGGCCCCTCCTCCCAGGAAATTCCTGGAAAACATCAGGCTTCTTGGAGGGGAGATCTAACCACAGCCTGCGGGACCCAAGCCACCTCGGCTTCTGCCACGACGGCCACCCGCCTCTCCCCCTCCTCCAGCCTGAGGAACAAGGACAAGCTGTTCACAGCCCGGCAAGGCAGGAAGCAGAGAACCCGGAGTCAAGGGTGAGGACATACCCTTCCGGGTCACACCCCGTGACCCCTCCCGACAGCCAGGCCCTGCCCTCTAGCACCCCTAGTGGACTGACTCACTTGATCCTATCACAGTCACCATCCAGGGGCTGGAGGAATGGTTCAGAGGTTAAAGCGCTCGCCTAGCAAGCGCTAAGTCAAGTGCTAAATACCGGGGTTCGGTTCCCCAGCACCACATAAGCCGGGCATGGTGGCACATGCCTGTAATCCCAGCACTCGGGATGCTGAGACAGGAGGATTGCTGTGAGTCCAAGGCCAGCCTGGGCTCCATAGTGAGTCCAGGGTTCAGGACCAGCCTGGCTACAGAGAGAGACCCTGTCTTTAGAAATAAATAAATAAAATGAAAGCAACGCCCAAACGTGAGGCTTTTGGGGGACCTTCCTGATTCAGAGTAGAGCAACAGGCAAGGTGAGAGTGAGAACTGGCTTGGGAGGGGATGGAGGGGAGGTGGGACCAGGCCCAGGCATGCTAGGCGGGGCTCCAGAGGCTAGAGCGCCAAGGCCTGGCCAGGGCAAAGGACCAAGCGACTCCAGGGACATGGGAGCAGAGGAGCGGGCCCGTGGGAACCCCTGCGTGGTTGAACAGAAGATTGTGAGGCCAGATGAACTTGGACCAGCAAACCCCAAGAACCATGATCCCACCCACGTCCCTGGAGAGCCCTGGGTCCCCAGGGCCTCCTTGGGCCTCTGGGTGGGGTCTTGACCCCAGGCAGATGGCAGAGGCAGGAGCCCGGGCCGAGGTTCAGGGCTGTGGCCTCTGGCTCCAGGCTGAGGAGGGAACCTGGTCTCTTCTTCAGGAAGCCCCAGCCTAGGGGAGGGGCGGACCCTACCTCCTCCCCAGGCCCTTCCTCCCCGTTCTGAGTCCCAGGCTCCATTGAATCTCTTCCTTAGGACCCTGTTCATTTGTGAGGAAAGGCCGAGTCCAGGCCTCACATACAGCAGGCTTCCCCTCAGACAATAAGTGTGAAAATTCCCACCCAACTTCCTCTTAGGAAGAATGGAGGATGGGGCTGGGGGAGGGTGACGGGGGGATTGGCTGTACCGTAGTCACAGCCACCAGGAATAGAATCGAAGTGACTGAGGATGGACCCGGGTGGGCCGGGGTGGGAATTGTGCTCCGGGGAGGGTCTCGGCTCTAGTGTTCGCTCCTTTCCTGCAGTTCTACATGGTGGGAATGCAGCCAGCCAGCCAGAAGAAAACAGGAAAGCCATGGGGAGAGAGGGTGGAAACTTTACCAGAGCAAGGGCTTCTGGGGTATTCTCCGCTCTGAGGCTAGGAAGTTGCTTTATACCCTGTGTCCGGGGAAGGCCTTCCTCGTCCCCTAGCTGAGATAAAGCCTTCTGCAGCACTGCGTTTGCGAGAGCCCTCAGAACAGGAGTGAGTGTCAGTCTGTGGCTGCTTAAGAACTGGCAGCAAGAGTTAAGCAGTAGGGGGCCAGCATGAGAAACTTCAGTCGTATTTACAGCCACTCCCCATCACCCAAATTACCACCCGCGCTCCACCTCCTGTCAGGTCAGCATCAGCATTAGATTTTCACAGGAGCTCAAATCCCACTGTGAACTGTGCATGTGTAGGATCTAGGCTGCATGCTCCTTGTGAGAATCTAATGCCTGGTGATCTGAGGTAGAGCTGAGGAGGTGATTGTAGCACCACACACACACACACACACACACACAAAGTCCCAGTCCCTCATCTCCCCCCCCCCCCCCCCCCCCCCCCCCCCCCCCCCCCCCCCCCCCCCCCCCCCCCCCCGCCACACTCCTCCTCCTGCCACACTCTGCCATCCATGGAAAAATTGTCTTCTATTGTCTTCTGCAAAACCAGTTTCTGGTGTCAAAACAGTTGGGGCCCATTGTCCTAAAACATTGATGTTCTTGTGAGAAATGAAAAGGTGATTTGTTTTCAGGTGTGTTGGGCAAAATATCAACAGGAGACCACTAGCTTGCGACTGAGATATCGAGAATTGTGTTCTATTTCAAAGACAGTGACTGATCACCAGCTCTTGGTTCTGTTAACTCCCTCGTTCTTCTTCTGGCTGAGAATATTAAGTGGTTTTAATTACAATGTTTCAGACGTCTGGATGTTTGGCAGTTTTCTGGGGCTTTATGCTGAACTTGCTCCAGAGAGTTGCTGACATGATCTTGGACCACCAGAACCTCCCCCCTGCCATCAGATACCTGTGCAGTCAGGCCACTGGACCCTCTTCAGTACCCAGCCAGTGGGCAGCCAGGGGCATCTCCTCCTACCACCTTCGGTGTGCCTGACCGGAGCAGACGCCCATTCTGCAAGGTTGATATCAAAGTCTCACCTTGCTGTTATCCAAGTCTCTGTGTACATCCTTTGGTGATTTGAACAGCTGGGCTTTTTCCTCCCAGCTGGGACCACCCAGCCCCACCCAGCCCCACCTAACCCCCAGAGACAGAGCTGCCCTGGTCGCAGCGACAAGCCAGGCTCCTCCTCTGATGTCTGTTCAAAAGATGGAAGACAGAGGCAAGGACAGGGCCGGAGGGGGCCAGGTCGGCCCGCCCTGGATTTAGCCTACTTCCCTGCTTTGCCTCAAGGCCCGAGGTGGAAAGTGGCCTGTCCAGTGGCTGTCCCTCCTCTCTGGGATGCAGCAGAAGAGGGTCCCCAAGATTTATGTCCATGAACCCAGAACCTTTGGGGTGGTAGACCTGCTTCAGGGCTGCTCTAAGAAGGGGTGGGGACATCCCACCCTATTGTCACCGGCTTGCCACATTCCTAGAAATTCTCCCAGCCATGCAGAGAAAAAATAAAAGTCAGGGCAGCCTGGAAGCCCTGGAAGGAGGGGTCACCTTCCTTCCTGGTTCATGAGAACCAGGTTTCCTCGACTTAGAAGCCTCCTGCCTGGTCCAAGGGCCAGCTCAAGCCTGGGACAGTGAAGTGTCAGGGAGAACTGGCCCCGTGGACCACAGCGTGCCCATGTCCGTGCTGGGCCAGGCCGTGTTTGTCTCTGCACAAGGGGTCTGGCCACCGCTGGTCTTCCCACAAGACTAAGGCTTACAGCCAGCCTGCAGTGTTCGTTGCCTTCCCATTGCTGTTTGGTTGGTTTGTGGTACTTGGGGTGGAGCCCAGGGTCTTCACACTAACATACATCCCCAGCCTTTTTTAAAATTTATTTTTTTATTTTTATTTTGAGACAGGGTCTCGCTAAGTCACTAAGTTGCCCAGGCTGGGCTTGAACCTGTGATCCTCCTGCCTCAGCCTCCGAGAGGATTACACAGGCCTGGGTCACCGTGTCGGGTTTATGTAGTGCTAAGGAACTGAACCCAGGGCCTTGCACTTGCTGGGTGAGGACTCTGACGGCTATGCCTTCAGCCCTGCAGCTGGCATCTTTGAAGCCAAGCATAAGCCCTCACCCAACCCAGAGTCTGCCCACACTTTGACTTTGAACGTCCCAGCTTTTCCAGCTGTGAGCAGAAAATTCCCAATGTTTATAAGTTGCTCAGCTTCAGGTGTTCTGCTACGGCAGCCTGAAGCTTTAAGGCTACCCAGGTATATAGACAAAAGAATGGGCAGAATTTGGGGGAAGTCTAGAAAGAAAAGTAGTGAAATTTTAACACACAACAGAATGAGTGCAGGAGGAATGGGAAACTCTGAATGCTCTGAGTGCCGTGTGGGACTCAGGACAGCAGCTCAGCACGCTGAGGCCAGGCTAGAAAAGGCCAGAAGGGAGAGAGATTTCAGGGAGCAAAGGAGCTGAAAAGGCTGTGCTTGGGGACCAAGAACGGTTCCCACCCACGGCCCAGAGCCTGGCAGGGTCCTCCTAGGTGACACGTCCTCACTTCCAGAAGAGTCTCACGCTGTCTCTCTGGGCTCCGCCTCATCCTGTTCTATCCTCCCTGGAACCCATCCGCCACTGCAGGACGGGCCGGCTCATTCTCCTCTTGGCACTTCTCTGACAAACATTCTTTCCATATTTCTACTTCTTTGCTCATTGTGCTGCTTTTGGGGTGACTTCTCAGACCCCACCCTCCTTCCTTTTCAGCTCTGAGTTTAAATTACCCTTATTATGTTGGAAGTCCTGCAGGCCCGTTTTTGAAAACACAGTCATCTGAGAATTCTAGCTCCTTCCCTAAGGTGGCAGACGCTGAACAGGGAAGCCTAGGCTTCCCATCCATCAAGAGGGCCTCAGCTTCCACCAGCCCCCAGCAGCCTTGCCGGGTCCTCTGCAGTCCCCCAGGGCCCGTGCCACGCTGCACAGCTCCCGTGCCTGCTTTCACAGACTTGATAAAGGAAGCAGGGCAAAACTAAGAGGGAGTCGTGGAGGAAGACACCAGTTACTTAAAAATATATTCAGTTTCCTTCTGGACATCCTGCCTGAGGCAGTTAAGAGAGGTTGATTTGAGCTGGGTGTGGTGGCACAGGCCGCTGTAGTTTGGACCTGCAATGCCCCTCCCCCAAAAAAGCCTCTCGTATGTATATTTAGTGGTATACCTATGGAACTGTGTGCTGTTGGGAGGTAGGCCCTGGCGGGGAAAGGCAGATGCTTAGGGTTTGACCTGGAGGGATTGTGCCAACTTACTGAAACTGGGGGGGGGGGGGGGGGGGGGGGGGGGGGGGGGGGGTTGCCCATGGTAGAGCTCTCTGGTGTATCTTATTGACTTGTGGGCCAAGAAATGAGGGAGGGGCTCAGCTGGCAGCATGAGCTCAGTAAGGGAAGGAAGAAGTAACCTTGTTACAGCTTCTTCCTGGGAAAGCTCTGGCCTCTGCCTGAGACTCAAGCCATGATCTGGCTCCTCACTCACCCGGCTTCTGTCTGCAGCGCTGTGAGCAGCTCTAGCCTCCGCCATGGGCTTCCCAGCAGTCCATGAACGGACTGTGTGAGACCCTCTGAAACCGTGAGCTGAATAAATCTTTTCTCCCATAAATTCCAGATGTTGGGTATTCTGGCCCAGCAATAAATAAGTAATTAAGACACAGGCCTGGGGGTATAGGTGTGTAATCCCAGCAATCTGGGAGGCTGAGGCAGGAGGATCACAAGTTTGAACTTAGCAGGGCAAGTTAGCAACTCAGGGATGCCCTGTCTCACCATCAGGGGGTGTAGCTCAGTACTAGATCCCCAGTACCACTCCCTCAAAAAGAGTCCCAGGATTCCACTGGAAGGAGTAGACGCTACTACTACCAGCCCACCACCACTTCCATCATCACGGTTCTGCCCACTTTCCATGTAACCTTGGCAACACCCCCACCTTCTCCAAACCTCAGTTTCCTCCTCCGAGGCCGCACCCACCTGATGCTCTTAAAATTTGATTCTTTTCCTCATCAGTGCCTGAAGGTTCCCTCCCCATTTGCTCCTCTTCCTGGTCCCCATGGTGGGAGGCCGGGCCCAGATAACAGCCAAACAATGGCCAGGGAGGCCGTGGGAACGGCTGAGGTCCTGGGGCCAGGGCCCGGAAAGGGAGGAGGAAACCGGCAGCGGACGGACGGGCAGCGCATCCGCCCGGCCTGCCCTGGAAGCCCCGCCGAGGCTGTGGCGGCCGGTCACGCTGTTTCTCTTGGACGGCCTGACCGGGACATTCATTCATCCAACAGCCACGTATTGGACACCTACGAGGGGTAGGCCTCCAGCCAGGGACAAACCTGACCCTCGGGACAGTCCCTTCCACTGTGAAAACATTCCCAGCGGCCGCCTCCCGACTCACCCCGCAGGCCCGGGGGGCAGCAGGAGCAAGGCCAGCAGGACTCTTGTCACCGGGAAGCCAGCGAGGCCCAGCACACTGTGTGGCAGTGCCTGGCAGCACGGTGCCACCTCCCTCTGTCCCTGCTGGCCCTTCTGCAGAGGCACACATCCCTCCGGACATCCTGCCTGAGGCAGTTAAGAGAGGTTGATTTGAACCGGGTGTGGTGGCACAGGCCCATAATCCTAGCGCTGAGGGAGGCTGAGGCAGGAGGAGGAGAGCAGATTTGAGCCCAGCCTGGGCAATTTAGAGAGACTGTGTTTCAAAAGCCAAAACAAACAAACAAACAAACAAAACAAAACAAAAACAAAAAACAAAAACAAAAACAAAAAAACGGCTGGGCTTGTAGCTCAATGTGAAGGTCCTGGGCTTGGTCTCCGGTACTGCAGAGGAGAGAGAGGAGGGGGCGGGGAGGGAGAGAGAGAATTCATCCTACCATGTGCCTGTGGCATGCGGGAACCACCACCTTTACACTGCTTCACAGACTGAAGACACTACACACATTCCCAGAATTCACATGTCATGGGTCACGTGCACATACACGCTGCTCACACCATATTCCTCTCTATAGGGCCCTAAAAATTTATTCATCTTTTTCTTTTTTGATACTGAGGATTTAGCCCAGGGCCTTCACACTGAACTTCACCCCAAACTTGATTTTTTTTTTTAATTTTGAGACAGGGTATGTATCACTAAGTGACCAAACTGCCTAGGCTGAGTTGCAATGGGCAATCCTCCTGCCTCAGCCTCCCAGAATGCTATGACGCCAGACCTGGCTTAATTTTTTTCAGTGTATGGCAACTTCTGGGGACACCCTGTCCTCTGAATTTAGTCCATGCGTGATTTTTTCTCACAGCATTAGTTTTGATTCGAATGTTATGACAGATTAACCTGAGGAAAAAATGCGATATCACGTTAACATTTTTAATAGTATTGCAACCTTTGGGACACCCTGTCTGTGTCTGTCCCATGGACTATGCAGATGGTACCCTGAGCCCAAGGACACACATCCACGTTTACAACACACCTGCTGCCTACCACACCCTCACACCACATACACATCACATTTACCCAGCACCACCAGCAGCGTCTGGGGACACACACCCCATACTTCCAACCACACACACTGGGGCACACACAGCCAAGCCTACATGCATCCCTCACACGAACTCTGATTTTCTGATTCAAGTTCTATTCAAGATTTGAGGTTTTATTTAAATCCATTGACAGAACTCATCCATCTTCCTTAGTCGGTTCTTTTTTTTGTCTTGATAATACTTTATTTTTTGACTCAGCAAAACAAAAAAGAACAAAACAAAGAAACCACCACCTTAATTTCCTTTCTTATTAGCTAGACATAAATGCAGCTGGGCACACATTTCTTGAAATGCCAAAAAAAATAAGTGGGCCAAGCGGTCCAATTTGGAGGTGTTTCCGTTCCCTTCTTCCCCCTGAGAAGGAGCTGTGCCTTTGTCTGAAGCAGACAACGAACCGATGCCGGGAGATACCTCTTGCTGTTAGACCTTTGACCCCAGGGCACACACACGCAGTCCACCACAGCAATGGGCGGGCCACTTGTGCGGGAAGCTTGGGCCTTTGCCCCATGTTAGGCATCATGGGGGTGCTGGGAAGAGGGCAGACATGAGGCTCGTGTGCACCAGCCCACTTCTGGCCACAGCAGACATCACTAATTGATCCCAGCATTTGTCCCTCTGAGCCTGTCTGTGCATCGCAATCCCCCACGCAGCTTTCCAACTCTCCAGCCAGTCAGAGCTGGCAAGGGAGAATCCTCGTAGGCCCGACCCCTCATCCCGTGTGGGAGGAAACTGAGGCCCAGAGAAGGGGTGGGATCTGTGCGATGCCACACAGCACTTTTCAAGCTGCTCAGCCAAAACGAGCTGACACTCCTGTTCAATCTGCTCCCCGGATGTGGCCTAGGTGTGGACAAAACTCTCCCTGGGAGCTGAAGGGGGGCCCACGGGAGGCTGGACTAGTTAAGTTCCTCAAGGTACGCTGAGCCCTTGTTTCCCTGGCCATGTTCATCAGCACAAGCCGAGACACCTGCCCCAGCTTCCAAGTCTCTGGGCCTATGGCCTTCAGGATAAAAGCCAATGACTGGGACCTCCTAGAACAGAGATCCCCAACTGGCACCAGTCCATGGCCTATTAAAAATTTTAGGCCACACAGCACGAGGTAAGCAGCAGGCCACTGTACAAAGCTTCATCTGTATTTACAGCCACTCTCTGTCACTCACATGACCGCCTGAGCTCTGTCAGATCAGCCATGGCATTAGATTCTCGTAGGAGCCGGTATCCTACTATGAACTGCACATTCGAGGGATCTTGGTGGCCTGCTCCTTATAAAAATCCAATGCCTGGTTATCCAAGGTGGAGCTGAGGCCAAAACTGGCTCCCACCCCTGTCTATGGAAAATTGTCTTCCCCAAAACCTGTCCCTGGTGGGGATAAGTCCAGGGACTAGCCCCCGAGCCGGTGAATGCAGAGCTCCCACCAGGCTGGCTGGTTTTCTCTCCTCCGCCCCGAGGCCGGCCTCTCCCATAAGGGCTGTGACTCACTCACAGAGGGCCGTGCTTTCGGGGTCACCGGTGCCTGGGCTCGGTCCTACGAACCTCGCAAAGGACTCCCAGTGCTCATGCTGCGTCTGCCAAGATGTCCCAGCCTCTCCTCTGCCTCCCGCTGCCCTGGGACCCCACGGGTGTCCCCCTGTCACTGCTCTCCTCCCCAAAGCAGGGAAGGGCCTCACTCTAGACCCCCACCGCTCTGGGCTTTCCTCACAGCCCAGCTCCCTGCTCCCTGCGATCTTGTTCAACTTCCAGTACCACGAACCTAGTACGTCCTGCACTTCCTGCCCCGGCCCGGCCTGCAGCACTGGCAACTCGGGTGTCACGCGGAGACACCTGCGCTCCCCACAGGAAGCCGCTTGGCCAAGTCTGCAGGGCAAAGTGCCCACACCGAGCACGTGTGGCAACAGGGCACTGAGGTGTGAAGGGATGGCGGGGCCCTGTCCCTCACCTAGGCTCCCACCAACCCGCTTTGTCAGCCTGAGCCCAGGAGGAGACGGGATGATGGCTCCTGGTGCCTCCTCTCGGGCAGCTCTGTCCCTCAGGGTAACAGCTACTCTAGGCGACCCTCATGGATGGGGGAGGCTGGGGGAAGGTCCTTCTGGGCGGCCTGTCCTGGGGCCAGCCAGACACAGGGCCTTCACCTGCACTGCTGCCCCAGCCTGAGCAGGCGTCGTGGCCGACACTCCTTCCTGGGCACAGCTGCTGTTCCCTGCTGCAGGGTGACGAGGTGTGGGGAGCAGGATCGGGGGGAGCTATGAGGACTCACACATCTTGGCATTTGAGTCACATCATACCCAGACAGACAGATGCTTGCTTACACAGACCAACAGATGTGAGTGGCGTGTGCCCATCCCAGCCACACACCACACACCACCGCCTCCACAGCTGGGAGAGGCCGGATCATTTCTCTCCTTTTCTTTCTTTTTTTCTCTCTTCTGCTCGTGTGTGTGTGTGTGTGTGTGTGTGTGTGTGTGTGTGTGTGTGTGTGTGTGTGTGTGTGTGTGTGTGTGTGTGTATGTGTGTGTGTGCGTGTGTGTGTGGAGGGGAGGTACAGAGGATCAAGCCACAGACCTTCACACTGTGCTACATACATACTTAGCCTATTTTTTTTTTTTTTTTTTTTTTTAGTTTTGATTGATTCTGGGACAAGATCTCACTAAGTCACTAAGTTACCCAGGGTGTGCTGAAATCTGAGCCCCTCCCACCCTAACCTTCCAGAGCTCTGAGATTCCAGGCCTGTGTCGACGGCACGGCAGGTTGTTTCTGAGAAAGCCGTAGCAAGCCAGGAGGACAGGAGAGCTGCCTCTGAGAGAGCCCAACCCTAGGCTACGTGGCGGTGGAACTTCCGAGACCCCATGGAGCTTGGTCTTCAGCCGTGGGAGTTGTCCCCACCTCCTCTGGCCCTGGAGTCCAGGTCACAGGGATTTGGGGAGCTGGGAAAACACTGGATTGGGACCCAGGCATTCCAGGCTCTCCGGGCCCAGCCAGGTGACCTTGGGCCAGTCCCTTGACCTGTCTACTTCTAATCTCTGTGGAAAGAGCAGCTCCAAGGTCTTGTGAGCTCTGCAGTAACGTGAAGGACAGTGGGGCTGGGTGAGAGGGGGCAGAGCTGGGGACGGGAGCTCAGGAAGGAGGATTCCTTGGTGGTGAGATCTGGAAATTTCTGAGGGCATCCCAGAAGCCCTTGCAAGGGGGAGGCTTCCTGGGAGGACTGGTGGGAGGATGGAGAAGCAGGGTGCTGGGTGGGAGGGAAGTCAGGGCAGCGACCTCCCCGCTTGGGTCAGGGCAGGCAGAATGGCCTAGCCGAGAGCGTCCCACTCCCGGGTCACAGAGTGGAGCCAGCTCATGGTCTGCTAGGAACCAGGCCGCACAGAAGGAGGTTATGGTGAGCCAGCACTCAAAGCTTGTCTGTAATCACAGCCACTCCTCATGGCTCCCATGACCACCTAAGCCCCGCCTCCTGTCAGGTCAGCAAATAGACACCCATTATTAAATGTTTCTCTAGTGTTTTTCAAGGACCTACCTGTCTACCTCCAAAGCTGGGACTATCCAGATTTGAAAAATATTACTTGGGGAGAGGGACATAACTCAGTAGTTAGAGCCCATAACCAGCAAGCCAAAGGTCCTGAGTTCAATTCCCCAGCACCGTGTAAGCTGGGCATAGTGACACACTCCTGTAATTCCAGTCAGGAGACTACGGCAGGAGATTGGCCGTGAGTTCAAGGCCAGCCTGGGCTTACATAATGAGTTTGGGACCGACATGGACTGCAGAGTGAGACCTTGACTCAAAATAAATAAACAAATAAAAATATATTATGACCAAGTTACTTCTTACCTTCAGTTTTTTGTTTCGCTTTATAGGGGATTTCACCCAAGGCCTTTGCACTGAGCTGTATCCCAGCCCTTTTTTTTTTTTAAATTTCAAGACAGGGTTTTACTAAGTGGCTGAATCATTCGGGCTGATTTAAAGTTGTGATCCTCCTGCCTCTGCCTCCCAGAGCACTGGGATGGCAGGCACATGCCACTGTGTCCCACGGGGACGCATTGAGAGCGCCATTGCTGTGGGGACGGTAGGACACACCACTGTTGTTTTGGCTACCAGCCTTCCCCAGGCTTTGCTTGTTCCTTTGCTTAGAGAATTGTGGTGCTAGAACGTAAGGCTAAGATCCCTTGGCTCTTCCATGTGGCCCTCTGGACACGCCATCTGCCCTGGGACCTCACTTTTGTTTTGCTTGTTTGTTGAGGTATTTGTTGTTGAGGGTTGTTTACCCACTGAGCTGCGTCCTAGCCCCTGGCTATCTGCTTGAGAGTTAGACAGAAATGTCATGGCCAGCTCACTTCCCACCCTGTGGACGGCAGCTCCGCCTAACCAGACCCATCTTTTTTTTTTCTCCTTTTGCTTCTCTCTGTAGTGATAGCGAATAGGCCTGAGACCTTACCCACGGGGAAGCCTTCCTATCCTGGAAAATGTGTGTGGCTCAATGCTCTCTTTTCCAGGCAAAGTATCCCAAAAACTCGGTCGGTGATGTAGCTCAGCGTGAAGGCCTGGGTCTCATTCTCAGTACCACACATGGGTGTGTGCACGCACACACATACAAACACACAGAGAGAGACAAAATTTCAACATATTGATCCAGGTAGTGAGTGTGTACTTAACTTTCATCAAACTTACTAACTTTGTATTTTGTTGTATATAACATGATTATATAGAAAAAAATCTTAAAATAATCACCCAAAAATAATGTCAATCTATGCTGATGACCCCAGAATTATGTTCAAAATATATTAACTGTACAAAGCAGATTGCAGGATGGCGTGGATGTCTAAGGCAGCCCCCACGAGCTCCAGTTTGGTGAAGGCTTCATGGAGGTGGTCTTAACTGTGATCAAGTACGGGGCTTATGCCGAATGACAGTTTCTGCAAAAGATTCGAAGTGTGTTGGAGTGGAGATAAGAAACTCAAGGGTACACGGATGAGGAAACCAAGTATTGGAGCTCTCAGGGTCACTTTCGGAAGCGCTGGTAAAATATTATGCATCTAGAGGGATGTGATGGAGAGGGGACGCCTATATATTTTATAAAATGGAAACACTCGCGGGCACCAGCACTGCTTGCCAACTCCAAGGGAATTCACTCAGTCCTTTGAACCCAGGAGTCCCGTCTACATCCAAGGGAAGCATGCCCATGCTGGCCCGGGGACACGTACCGGAATATTCTTGGCAGCACCGTCAATATCCCGCCACTGTGTCCATGGCATATAAGTTCTCCATTGTGTGGATGCCCCGGGCTGCCACAAGCTGCGTCAGCTCTAGCCAGCGCTGAGATAAGGCCCCCGCCGCACACCGGAAGCTATCACTCCTGCGGACCCATTCCCAGCATGGACTGCTGGTCTGAAAATATGTATGGCTGGGTCTGGTGGGGGCCCAGACCCATAATCTCAGCACGCTAGGAGGCTGAGACAGGAGGATCACAAGTTGGAGCCTAGCCTGGGCAACTTAGTGACTTAGCAAGACTCTATTTCAAAATCAAAACTAAAAAATAGGCTGGGCATTTAGCTCTGCATGAAGGCCCTGGGGTTGATCCTCAGTACTGGAGGGAGAAGGAAAGAAGGAAGGAAGGAAGGAAGGAAGGAAGGAAGGAAGGAAGGAAGGAAGGAAGGAAGGAAGAAAAGAGAGAGAGAGGTACACCTGCAGAGCTTGAGATCCACACTACTGATCGGCTAGGCCTCCCACTGTCCCTGGGCCGTGGGCTTCCCACGTTCCACCCACTCTCCTGTTGAAATCTGTCCTGCCCTGCCCTAGAGGAAGGGGCAAGGTCACACAATGGAGATTCCTATAGCTGTAGTTCTCATGGCTGCCTTGCCAGATGGAACGTGTCAGCCGCCACGGGGCCAGTGCCCTCTGGTGTTGACAGCCCCTCCCCAGCTGGGCACAGGGAGCAGTGGCTGTGGCCCAGAAGTAACCAGCTGCGCTGGCCCAGGGATGTGGAGGCAACCATTCCAGCGTGGGAGTGACGGGAGGTCAGTGAGACACCAGCACTTCCGACCCCACGGCCCAGCCCCTCCGTGGGGCATCTGGGAGCGTCCACCAGATGTCCCTTCACCGAGGTCAGGAGGATGTCCCCGGGGTGGGGAAGGCAGTGCTGTGTGCGAGGTGTGAGGACACGTTAGGACTGGCCCAGGTGCCCAAGGTCCTCCTTCCTCTTTGAGATCAGAACAAGACATGTGACACGCCAGAGCTGGTAGCACAGATTATAATCCCAGCACTCTGGGAGGCTGAGGCGGGAGGATCACAAGCTCATGCCCAGTCTGGGCAATTTAGCAAAACCCTCTCTCAAAGCTCAAAAATAGGCTGTGGATATAGTTGAGCATGAAGGCTCTGGGTTCAATTCCTACTTCCGTATTTTTTAAAAAAGAATTCTTCACCCTGAGTCAGGAACACAGATGCTAATCACCAAGATGGACACAGTTTAAGAGAGGAGCAGGGCCTGGACGAAGTAAACCAGGCAGAGGGACACCAAAGCCAGGCTGTGGCTATCCGCCTCAGCCTGTGCCAGGGAGCCCGGGGAGCTGTGGGGTCTGTCCATCCCACCTGAATGCCGAGGGCGTGGTTCCTGATACCCAGGTCAGGCGTTTGGGAGATGGGGTGGGGCCGCCCAGGAGTGAGCTCCTGGAGGGACAGCTGCCAGCGCAAGGGGCCAGGACCTTCTGAGGGGGACAGGGCTGCAGCAGGACCTGGCAGCAACTCTCGCACTACAGCTGAGATATGACGCACAGGTGGGCAGAGGGACAGAACAGCCCCAGTGGCCACCAGGTACAAGGTAAGATAAAAAATATATACATAGTGTGTATTTAAATATTTTAAAATTATTACAATAAAAGACACAGGGCCACGGATCTCCCTCCAAGCACGGCCCATGGGTGAGTCACCTTCCCCAGAGAGCAGGTGCCATCCCCTGTGCCCCCAAGTCCCAGCGGGGAGTGAGCTGCCTGGGGGCCTGTGAGGAGGAGCAGGGGGCCCTGTTCTTGCTGGAGCGGGGGCAGGGGATGAGCAGAGACTGGGTCCCCACGCAGGGGGCTCACTGCCAGAAGGTGGCTCAAGGCCCAGCCATCATTATTACCAGCTTTTGTGTAAATGAGAGAAAGGCGTCTCACCAGGCAGGACAGAGCCCCTGAGCCTGAGAGCATCAGAAAGGGGCTCTTTCAGGGCTGGGGGAGGAGTGCGGCCCTGGGCCCGCGTCCCCACCCGTGCCAAGCCTCCGTTCTGCGGGCTTCTGCCCAGCCGGCCGTCCATGCCCCATCCTGCCCACTGTTCTCCTTGGGCTCTAAGAGAGAGAAGAGCCATCTCCGTCTCCCGGGTGACTGAGGGATGACAGGAAGGCCGGGCGGCCTGAAGCCTCGGAGCCTGAACTAGGGCAGGGCTGGGGCCGCATCTCAATGAAGCCACAGCAGAGCCTCAGCCCTGCGCCAGCTGCACGCAGCAACTGCGAGAGGCACCGGCCACACCAGCTCCACACGCACCAGGGACCGGGCGACTGGGAGGTCCCGGGCCTGAGCCACCTCCGTCAGCACAGGGACGTCCCGGAGCCCCGTGAGGGCCTGGGAGCAGGATCAGACCCCATCTTGCCCTGAGAAAGCTGGGCATCCTCTCGTCTCTTCCACAGGTGTGGCTGCTCTCCTAGCATGTCCTGGGGTGTGCGGAAGGAACTGGGGTCCCACGGACCCCGATCCCACCTGCACTGGTCGCCTGGGCCTTCATAGCAGCCAGCTCTGGGCCCTAACAGGTGCCACAGTCTGCAGTGGGCCAGCACTGGGCACGGGAGGATTCTTCCATGTGGCCAGCCAGAGCAGGAAATGACTGGGTTGATAGTCATTTCAGGGGGTAGGGGGTGCCTCTGCTGCACCAAAGGGCCTGGGGTCACAGGACACATTGACATACCACCGGTTTTTGCTTTGCTTTATGTCATTTCTCTTGAGCCCAGGGCCTCTCTCTGAGCCACATCCCCAACCCATTTTTATCATATTTGGCTTTGAGACAGGGTCTTGCCCAAACTGAACTCGAGCTTATAATCCTCCTGCCTCAGCCTCTCCTCAGAGTGCAGGAATTATAGTCCTGCATTGCCAAAGGAAAAACAAAATCTTTCCTTTGGGAACTGTTGGGGTAGGCAGGACAAAATATTGTCTTACGATGGAAGTGGGACTCCCAGAGACGAAGTAACTTGCCATCGTCACCATGGGCACTGGCAGAGTGTGGATTCAGGCTCGGGCCTCTGGCTTCACTTACACACACACACACACACACACGCACTCTACAAGTGTCCTGATGTGCCTGTTCCACTGTGCTGTGCGGGGCAAGATCTTCCTGCTGTCCCAGTACCCCGACTCCTAAGTCCTCCCTGCGATTCATGTCCCTGATAGGGTAGGGAGAGACATAACGGTTCCAGGTTCTAGTCCTCCGTGTGGGGGGACATCAGCTGCATGGCCTCCTAACTTAAGGAAGAGGGGGGCTCCCCAGGCAGGGAAGAGCCTCCGGGGTCCAGCATGAGGCCCAAGCTCTGTTGGGGGCTTCACTGAGATGCTGCTCTCTGCCTCTCCGCTATCCTGGAACCTTGGTGTCCACCTGAGTATGAGACGCTCATAGGAGGCCGCCACATTCCTGCAGCCATGGAAGTTTCTAGAATGAGCAAAGCCTGAATCCCCAGATTCATCCCAAAGCAACACACTTGTGAGTCCTCAGAACCTGTGTGGAAACATCTCCTGGAACAGATACATTTTTCTCTGTCCAAGTCTGATTCGAAGGAAGCCTTAGCTCTGTGGGGAACAGCCAAGTGCCACTGGGCACTGTTGACTCACTCGGGCTACAGCCAATGTCTTCCCACCAGACGTGTGGAGGGTGAAGCTTCTGTTTCCCAGGGAAGTCCCTGCCCCAAATCACAGGTCCTGCAGTGTTGCCATATGTCCTGCCTCTGCCACCCCCAGTCACTCCTGCTTTGTTCGGGGCCAGCACAAGCCCTCACGAGGCCATGTTTTGACCTGTCACTTCTGTCCCCCAGTCTGAGCACCCACAACACCATCGTCTTATGCTTTCAGCTCACAGAACTCAGGAATCCCTTTTCTTCTTTTACCTCAAAGTCAACATGGCCTTGGCTTCTCTGCAGACAGGAAGACCCTGCGCCTCTGAGGGATGCAGGCCACCAGCCCCTGGCTCCCAGTACTCCACCTTTTTTTGTGGCCTGTCCATTCAAAAGTCACTGTCTCAGAACATCCCTGGCAGCCATGAGAGATGGGCAAGGAACACAAGAGAAAGGAGTTCTCCTAAAGCCCAAGTCTTCCAGCCACGCTCTTCCTGCCTCTGTCCTCTGGGGAGCCCGTGACTGCCTCCGGGCTGCAGTGGGGCTCAGCAATGCCTCCCACGGCAGGGGTCTAAGCGCGGCTTAAGGGGCAACATGACTGCAAGCCTAGTCACGCTATGATGTCACCTCAAGCCTCCACTGAGTGCAACCATGAATCCCGATATGTCCACTTTCCTGAATTAGCTGCCCTGCAGATTAGCAGAGTGTGCTTCTGGCTGTCTGGGTGGGTCATGGCCTTGTGGCCCTGTGGGTGCTGTCTCTGGCCCTGGCTCCTCAACTTTGTGCTGTTTCCTACCCCGCATCCTGACTGCCTGAACTGAGCAGTTCCGCCATGATGTTCCTGCCTCGGAGTCGCCAACCTGGACTGAATGCCCTGGAACTGTGAGCCAGATTAAACCTCTCCTCCTTTAAGCTGTGGGTGTGAGGTATTGTGTTGCAATGGCAGGAGAGCAACGCAGAGAACCATCTCTGCCCCCTCCTCCCTCCACCCCAACACCCCTGCCCAGCTTGCCCGCCTCCTCGGCCTGTTTCCCTCTTCCTCACCAAGCCTCACCCGCCAGGGGTCTTCATTTTGTCCCTGGCTTTCCCCCTACTGCTTAGAATATCCTGGCACATAGTAAGCACTTTGTAAACATTTGTTGGATGAATGAATTTCTGAGATCCTGCAATGGCCAAGCAGACCCAGCACCCTCGGAACATGTGAGTCCAGTGAACTCCACGAAGCAGTAGTCCCCTCTCAGTCCAGCCCTCCCAGACCTCACCCTTGGCCAGCCCCAGTGACACTGGCAGCTGTCCCCAGCGCCTGGAGCAGCACAGAGTCATCCTGCTCTCTGGCCTGACACAATGCTGAGCCTCCGGGTCCACGCAGTCCCTGAGCTCACACGCCGACGTTGGGGTCCCCAACGTGCCTCCTCCAGCCCACACCTTCAAGGCTCCTCACTGTCTGGCAGCCACCCTCCAGCAGAGGGGGTCCCCCAAAAAGCACTGGGGAGCCATGGCTGGGCCCCAGGCAGTCCTTGGCTTCCTGCTACTTAGGAGAGGTCAAGGACAGGGGAGGGGAGCCTGAGGTCGCTGTACTAGGGCAGCTACGGGCCAACATTCTGGGGATCCCGAGCAGACTGAGTGACCGGAAAGGTTGACCCGTGGCCGTGGAGAGGGCCAGGAAACAGACGTGGGGACAGCAGAGCTCAGAGGGGACAGACGAGGGTAGAGCAAAGCCAGAGACAGAGAGAGACACAGAGATGGAGACCGGATCCGAGAGAGACTAACAGCAGGCAGGAGGTGGGGGACAGGCCGAGACAGAGGACAGAGAGCAGCTGGAGGGGGCGGCCGAGGGGCTGAATCGCCCTCTGTTCTCCGCCCGCACTGAGGGGCTTTCTTCACAGCCGTGGGAAAGTGGTGGGCGAGAGCTCTGCCACCCGCCTGCCAGCCATGGGGACAGTAATTAGCCGGATTAGGGTGGGAGCTGCTCGGGGCCTGATGCCCCAGCTCCGGGACAAAAGGCCCCTCTTTGCCAGTGCAAATGGTGGGTCGTGAGGTCACCAGGCTGAGTCCCCCAGGAGCGGGTATGGAGACCTCTGGGTACCAACCAAGGGCTGCTTGCTGGCCGGGGACCCTCCGAAGGCCTTAGTGCAGTTTGGGGTCCAGACGTGGGGTGCAAGAAGACAGGAGAAAGCAGGAGGGAGAGGCGCAGCAGAGGACAGGGCCTGTGACGTCTTGGGGTATGGACAGCACGTACCCCAGGGAGCCCCTCCACATGTAGCCCAGAGATGCATCATGGGGGTCCGCTCTCTCCAGGGTTGTACTGGGTAGCCACAAGGGTGTCAGTGCAGATACCTCACGTGGAGGACAGAGCCAGGGCTCAATGCCTGGGGAAGGGTCACCTGCATTTCTTCTCCAGCAGCCCCAGCAGAACTGTGTGAGCCCATGGCCTGCATCCAGGGTCCCATCCTCCTTCTTTTTGAGACAGGTTTTACTCTGTATTCCAAGCTAGTCTTAAACTCACTATGTAACCCAGGTTGGCCCTGAACCTATGGCAATCCTCCTGCCTCAGCCTCCTGAGGGCTGGGATTACAGGCTTTCTCCTTCACACAACGCAGGATGCAGAGCTGATGGTGGACAGGGGCGGGGGGTGGGGGGGCGGCTGCAGTCCCCTGCTCTCAGGTCTCCCAGGCTCCCCAGGGTCGGAAGTGCTGGGGTGTTCAATGACACGGGCATCGTGCCCCACCAAGCCCGTGTCCGTCCTCGCAGATGATGTCATGGAGACCTCACATCTTGGCCACAGTGGCCAGGTGGCTGTGGTCCAGGAGGACAGATGGACTTGACGTCAGGCACTGGCAGAGGGAGGAGACTGGGGCAAAGACTGTGACACCTCTGTTCACTCTGGCCTGTTAATGCCACTTGGGCCACACTGGCCAGACCTGAAGTATTTAAGAGAAAGAAGAAATCTAGCTCTTCCAGTAGAGTCCCCAAGGCGGGAGGAAAGTGGGGGCCACCCTACCCGGGAGGTCTGGAAGCAGCTTGCACACCGGCAGACCCCGAAGGTGGCCCATCTCTTTCCCCTAAATCTGCCTCCTGTCTTCTCCAAGGTTAGTCAGTGTCATTAAGGAGTCGGAGAGGGTGACAGAGGACGTCCACCTGCTCCAGGCTGTCCCCATGCAGGAGACACAGCCACTGTCTTGGGATCTGAAGGCCCTGGCCATAGGACATATGGTCAGGGGACAGAGGTTAGGTCGCCTCAGTGTGCCGTGTTGCTGAGCTGGGGTGTTCCATAGATGCGTTCAGTGCATTTTTGACTTATTTCCATTTTCCGTGGACTTATGCGGGCAGACCTCCGTATTTGTCTGAAGGCACTGAGGATGGACATCCAGGGGAATGTCTTCAAGGGACTCCAAGTTTCGGATTTGTTGGCAAAGGGGCGTGCTCTTAAAAATCAGCGTGTGTGCCTGGCCTGGGGATGCAGACCTCTGATTCTCGCATTCTGGGAAGCTGAGGCAGGAGGATCTCAGGTTGGAGCCCAGCTTGGGCAACTTAGCAAAATCCTGTCTCAAAATCAAAACTTAGAAAATAGGCTGGGGCTATAGATCAGTGTGAAGGTCCTGGGCTCCGTTACCAGTGCCCCCCACCAACCACGTCACACATACAAGTTGGTGTGTCATGTGTATCATGTGTTGCCATATACAATGGCTATGTCAGAGAAACGGTTAGGGTAATGCCAGCCCCAGTCCTGCAATCTGGTAACCCTATGCTCGGGAGGTCAGAGCCCCCTTAGCAGGGTGGCTTCTCCAGTCCCTGGCATCACACCATGAGCCTCGGCTCCTCACTCATGTCCCATGGAATGCTGAGGGACATGTCCCCTCTCCCCAACCCGTTTCTGTGCGTCACGCCCAGCTGGGGCTCACAGCTGGGCCTTGGGAGGTGGCTTGTTCCGTAGGGTACGTGCTCACTTCTGTCTCCTCTGGCCACCTCCTCTTTCACACCCAATCTTCTCCTACAGCAGCCGTCCCCTCCAGCTGCTGGGAGGGACATCCTCAGCTCCCAGTCCCACTCTGGGTGGCTGAGGGAGGAGAGCCAGGGCTCAGGGCTCTCTCTCGTGCGTCCCCTGAGAAAGCGGGAGTCAGGGACCAGAGGCAAAGGGGGCAGCAGATGCTAGAAGGGGCCAAGGATGGAAAGGGTGAGGAAGCTTCGCAGGCCAGAAAAGCTCAGCCCGAACTCCAGGAAGGAGCCCACCCGCCAGAGAAGCAGAGGAAGCGCCATCATGGGCTCAGCCTCCTCCCTGAGGCCTGCCCACGCTTCCTCCCCTTCCGGAAGCTGATGATGGATTTAGAGGCAGCCCTGAGGCCTGGTAAATGCTTGCTTCCAGCCCTGCTCCGTCCCGTCGGAGGGCAGGTTAGGGGACAGGACAACCTGAGAGAAAGCCAAGTTCTGTGTAGAAAGCAACTTTTAGAAGTATGGGAAACATCTGGAGCAGTTTCAGCCCTTAGCCAAATCTCTTTTCTCTCTCTCTCTCTCTCTCTCTCTCTCTCTCTCTCTCTCTCTCTCTCTCTCTCTCTTTAATTTAATTTGTACTTTATTTTGTGACCGGGTCTTGCTAAGTCACTAAGTTGCCTAGGCTGGGCTCAAACTTGCGAACATCCTGCCCCAGCCTCCCAGAGTGTGAGATTTCTGAGCTCCATGTCCCAGTGTCCATCAGAATGTCCATTTCCCCCCCTTCTTTCCCCCCTTTGCACAAAACTATCTGGGGGCCGGAGTTCCCACCTGCCTGCGCAGAAGCACAGGGCGCGGCTCAGCCCTTTCGCCGGGGGAGGGAGGAATGTCATTCTGAGGTTTATGGAGAATTTATACACCATTTCTGAAAACTTACAGCCCTGAGAAAAACCAATGCCCGTGAGGGGATCCCCTTCCCCATGCTCTGCCTCTGACCCACAGAGACACCCAGGCGGGCCCGAGTCGCAGGAGGGGCTGGCCATGATGCCATCCCTCTGGACAGGCGCGGAAGAACAGGCTTGGGTACCCACCATGATGCAAGCGGTGGGTTTGCGTCTGGTCCAGGCTGCCTGCGCATCCTGCTGTTGGAGTGAGGGGGCCACAGGGCAGGCGGCCCCTTGTGGTTGGGCCCCTTTCAGACCATCCTCCGATGGCATCCTCGGGAGGGCAGCAGGCCCGCTGGAGGACTTGGGAGTGACCTCTCACAAGGGAGCAGTCATCATGGCCTGTGGTGGCATGCACACCACCAGCTCTTCTCCCCGGCGACACTCTAATCAGGGGCTCACATGCGGATGTGAGCAGTAGAATTCCCCAAGTTGACTGTCACAGCTGAACAGGGTGGAAAATCCACTCAACAATCAGGTTGGCACCCAAATAGGCTTGTCTAGGCTAGGCGAGGGGGCCTGATTCCTGGGGACTCGGAGGAGAATCCAGTGTAAGGGTCTGCACGTTATCAGCACATACAAAAGGACAAAAACAGGCCAGAGGTGATGGCACAGGGCTACGATCTCAGGACTCAGGGAGGCCGAGGCAGGAGGATTGCAAGTTTGGGCCCCGTCTGGGTGACTTAGTAACTTAGCAAGTACTTGTCTCAAATAAACAAGAAAGAAAAGGAACTTAAGATGCTGCTGAGTGGAGGGCCTTGGGTTCGATCCCCAGGACCGCCAAAGCAATCAAACAAAACCGGAGGGTAGAAGGGACGTGGGTCTTCAGCCTGTGCCAGCCAGCTGGGTGACAACTGAGCCCACGACCGTAATGGGGCCTCCAGAGCGTTAGGGGACTCTTTTGTGGGTCCTGTGACTGCCCACATCTAAAGCCTTTGGGGACTGTTGTGAATTGTGACTTCTGGGCCCTGAACCACGGCTCAACAAGCCTCCTGGGATGCAGCCTGGAAAAGGTATCTTAAGTAGCATCGCAGCTGATTTGGGGGCACTGGGCCAGCGTGCTGAAATTGCACACAAAGAATAAGGCTTAATCATCTTGCCCCAGGGCCGGGCTGGGCAGGAGGGCAGAGACTTGTTGCTCCTAGGCCTGGGAAGCTGGGAGTGGAGAAGCCACCTGATCTGGATGTAAATCCCCACTCAGGCCTTTCCCAGCTGTGTGACCCCGAGAAGGCTTCATCTTCCCCCTGTGGGAATGATGCATTCCTCACCCAGCTGCTGTGGGGAGGACCGGGATGAGGCACCTATTGTCCCGGGGCTTCAGCTACGGGGGCTCAATTGCCTGATGAATGCAGGAATGGGGAGATAGAAAGGGGGAGGATGACTGAGTGGACAGATGCCTGGACAGGACAGGCCACCTCGGTCAATCCTCCCCCTCATGGTCCCCGCAGTGCTGGGCATTGATGAGCTATGTACCCAGCCTGCCTTCTACTTCTCATTGTGAGATAGGATCTCGCCAAGTCTCTAAGGTGCCCGAGCTGAGCCTGAGCTTGCAATCCTGAAAGGCCAGCACCAAGGGGCCTGGTCTATACTCAGATCCTCACGGCTGGAGGAGCTAGGGTGTGCAGGGCCAATGAGAGGGCAGAGCCGGTGCAGAGCCCAGGATGGAGCAGACAGGGGTCTGTGGGGGTGCTGCAAAAGAGGGGATGGGGGCGGAGACCAGCAGGGAAAGCCACCATGCTGGGCACAGAGCCAGTGCCCATGTCTCTACTGGATGCCCCAGATGTCTGTCCCTGTGGAAGCAGCAGCTGTGGCCTGGACATGGCCTCCCCTCCCTATCCCCTGCCCCAGCCCCTGCCTCTTGTGTACCCCTTTGAAGACACCCTGAGTTCTAACTTGGGTATCCAGGAAAGGTTCCTTCCCGCATCCTCCGTGGGCCACGACGGTGTGGCAGCCCCCTCTCCAGGGACCATCTGCCTTTGCAAAGCTGCCCAGACTTCACCCCAAAGGAATGGCTGGGGCGGAGCAGGCCTCGCTCACTCTCTGGGTTGCTGCCGGGGCCCTGGGGCCCAAGGACTCCTCAGCTGGGCACATAGGGCTGTTCCTTCGGCCATGGTCACCCCCCTCTCCCACTCCCCGCCGCCTTCCCGGCCCATCCAAGCCACACAGAGAGCAGCCTGCCAGCCCGCAGCTCTAGTGTCAGTGGAATGTTGGCGCTGAACTTGGGATCGGAAATGAACTCATTATCTGATTATTTTTATTTATGAAAATGTAACTGTGTCGGGAGAGGCCTTCCTTGAGCGGCCTCTGAGGGGTGATTCACTGTCTCCCTTGTGCACATGCTCAGATCCTCGCCTTCAGACCCTCTGACACACACAGGCGCCACGCCGAGGGCAGATCCGTACCTCTAGGACACGTCCATTCCGCGGAGCTGTGTGTCCGCGATCTGCACGCGCCTCTGAGGGCGGGGACTTCACCTCTCCCCCTGAAGGATCCACAGTGGCACATAATAGGCCATTAGTAAATATTTGCAGAATGAACAAACCATCATGCAGTGATGCCCACACACAGACATGTCTGCACGCACACCAGCCTCCTTCCCTTCCTGGAACAAAGTTACGGCAGCCTTAATTGACAGCCTGAAATCACGCCACGAACCACCCCAGGTGTTGGCTGAGAGAGTGCCAACCAGAGCTGTCCAGTGAGGACGCCCACAGCGAGGTGCCAGGAGGCCGGGCAGGGCTTCCTCTGCCTGCTCGGGCTCAGCATATATGCTCAGAGCCCAGAGACCCGGTAGCCAGGATGCCTGCGGGGCAGCCAGTTTTCCTGGAATGCATTCTGGGGGCTGCCCCCACTCACCCAGGGCTGGCTCCCAGGCAGGTCCTGGCATGGGGTCTTGGGCAATACCAGCCCCCAGGCCCGGCCTCTCTCCTCTCCAGCCATGACTCAGGCTGTCCAAGGCCTGAGGGTGTCTCCGGGCTGCTGGGCAGGCAGGGGAGGAGACCTGGGGAAGGGGCTGCCCATAGGCTGACCTAAGTGAAGGGGGCAGGTCAAAACCCTGGCGGTCCCTAAGCGCTTCCCCTCCGGAGGCCTGGTGGCTCAGCACCCTGGGAGGCTGAGGCCGGTGATCACAAGTTCAAGCCCATTTGACATCTCCGCTGGCCACACAATGGCCACGTGACTTCTGACAGGTCCTTAATACCGAGCTCCTGGTGCCTCCAGCACCTTGGGCCAAGGTATCCTCCGCTCCCTAGGCCCCCTCTCTCTAACTTTCCCCAGAACATGGTAAAAAAAAAAAAATGCTTGACGTCCTCAAGTAGCATTTCAGGCCCGTGCAGTGACTCTGAAAATGCCCAGGCTCTGGGACGTGTCGGGTTCCTTACACCCAGCAGCGAAAAGGAACATGCCTGGAAGCTGTACCTAGCAGGGGACACTCAGAGAAGCCATAACTGGCCTCACTTACATCGCCAGGTTCGCAAGCCCAGCCAGGGAGGGTGAAGGACTCCCCAAGTCATAGCTGAACCAGGAGTGAGAGTTCAGCCTCACTCTGAGAGGCTGAGGCAGGAGGATCACAAGTTTGAGCCCCTCTAGGCAATTCAGTGACTTAGTGAGATCCCATCTCACAATATAAGTAAATAAAGAAATTAGTAACAATTTTTTTAAAAAGGAGATTAGGGATGTAGGTCAGTATCAAAGCCCTGAGTCCAATCCCAATATCAAAGAGACAAAAAGAAAAATTACTCCAAGTAACCAGGACTTCTACTCATGTTTACAAACCCAAAAGGACTGTGTGCCCGGCTCCCTGAAATTGGAATGTCCCACACATGGTGGTGCATAGGAGAGTGGCCAAGTGAGCCATGGTGGGCTCACATCCTGGAACATGACACCATGGCCAGCACCACCAGAAGCACCAGCTCCACACCCAGCACCGTGATTCTCCTCAGCGGCAGGCTACACAGGCGCAGAGGGCAGATGACATCATTTGAACAAGTCAAGAGGCTTTGGCGGGAAAAACAGGACTCGAGGTGGTCACCTCTGCAAGGCGTTCTCAGTAGTGGAGCACACGGCAGCCTTAAATGTGTGACACCTTGGTGGCAGCTGCATCTGTGGCCATCTGTCCAACTGTGCATGTAGATTCGATGAGTTCCGTTGCATGTAAATTATGCCTGGGCCAGCGCCCAAACCACGAAAGAAAGGGATGTTCTCAGGGAATCCACGGGGGCCCAGGGGAGGAAGAGCAGAGACCAAGAACACAGTGAGGTAGATTGTGGGAGAGAAGAGGTCCAGAACATTCTCCCGGAGAAGCTGAATGATCTGACCCAGCAGGGAAGGGCAGGGAGGGGACATATCCCTCCAGCAGTCCAATATGAGACAGGCCAGCACAAAGTCCCTTCGGGGGCTGTCCTATACAGGTGCCTGGGGACTAGGACCCAAAGCAGAGCTCAGTGTATACAAGCTGTCTCCCACTTTTCTCCCACTCACAGCTATTGGGCAAAAATTACTGTCTCTCCTTTGGTTCGCGATAATGGGCTATCTCAATCTGTCAAGAAAGGCCCGAATCAAAGATGTCAAGGCGGGCACCCTGCTTTGGTCCAAGGTAGTCTTCTAGACAGAGCCTTTCCTCAGAGAATTTTCCAGAAATCTTCACTTTGGTCTGCCACTCTCTGAGCCTCTAGAAGATGGCATGTGGATCTGAGTGGGCAAGAGCACTGTGACTCCTTACCAGGGCTTTAGGGCTTTCTGCATGCACCCACACCTCAGTCTCCCTGCTACCCCTGCTCAGCACCCCTGTGTCTCCTCCATGACCCCCTAGTCTTCCCACAGCCTCCAGCTCTCCTGCCTTGACAACGAGGGCTGGTTACCTTTCCTCAGTGATATGGTACATGCATCAGCCAGCTCATCTCTGGGACCAGACGCCTGCCAACACTTGTTACCTAGCAGAGGAGAGGTTCATTTTGGCTCACAGTTTCTGCTGGGTCATCCCTGATTGATGGCTCCAAGCCAGACACATTGTGGCAGAAAAGCCTGGCAGAGCGGAGCTGCTCATGCTACTGTGACCAGGAAGCAGAGAGGAAAGAGATTAGGAGCCAGGGACAAGAACACATCCTCCTAGGTCACACCACCAGTGGCCCACCTCTTCTGACCAGCCCTGAACACGTGAGACTTTCGAGGGACACTGAGGATTATTTTAGATCTAAACCAACGATGTGGAGAAACCAAATCTCTCAAGATAATACCTCTGAGCACTATGACAAACAACTCCAAATCCCATCATGCTGTGGGCCCTGGAGGCAGGTCATGGAGACCTTGTGGCATTTGAGGGCGTGGCATTCCCTGACCCCCAGGGCCCTTCAAGGGCAGAATCTCCACCTCCCCAGCCTCTATCGAGTGAGCACACAAGTCCAGTGGTGATTGCGACTCCAGGCACCCCTGCCATGCCTTCCTCTGTGACGTGACGGGGACACTCGGGGCTCAATGCTGGTTCCCTCCCCTTCTCCCGGAAGACTCGCCTCCAACCAGGCCGGTCTCCTCACGTGCCTGAGCAGGCTCTCCCCACACCTCCCTCAGTCCCCATTCAGCTCAGACGGGACGCACAGGTGACTCAGGCATCTGTGGGTCAGCTGCACTTTCTCATGCTGCCTCCCAGGTGAGGAAACGTTGATTGGGAAATTGAGCAGCTTTCCCGGAGTCACATGGCTGAGATGCAATGTAGCCAGGACTTGGACCCAGGCAGGCTCACTCCAGAGCCAGCCCCAGCAGCCCGGCTGCCTGCACTCAGTGCCCAGCCCCTTCCCTCCTGGGGGAACACCAGAGCACGCCATCGACCCCTCCACTGCCCCGTTGCCTCCTCTGTGTCTCCTGAAAGGGGCTCTCACTCAGGACCCATGAGGCCAAGCACCTCACTGAAGGTGGCCTTTGGCTCTGGCCGAGACTGAGCGGGGGCCCTCGGTCGGAGTGTAGCACCGGGCCTGAGGACTGACCCAACACGGCATCCAGCCCTGGACGGGCAGATGCTTGGGCCTTCGCTGCTTCTGCAACTCCAATCCTGCATCTCAGAGGTCGAGAAGGGACCGCGGTGGGGGGCGGGGGTTGGACTTGGTTGCAAATGTGTGCAAACCACTCTGCAATGCCATGCAGATGTGGAGCTGTCTAGGCAGCAAGGAGTCCCGTGACTTCAGAATGCCAGGCCTGGCAGGCTCGGCTCCCGGGGGGGGGGGCTGCTGGAGACCTCACAGTCCTGCATGGCAGTGGCTGAGGGGTGGCGTCTGCGCGGCATCCTGGCACCTGTGGAAACCGTTTGGGGACCTGAGGGGACTCATGGGTATGAAGCTGCTCCCGCCCACCGGGGCAGAGGAGAGAGCCTGCCTGGGAAAGTGTTGGGGTACAGCCGGAGCTGGGGACTCCAGGATACCAGGGACACAGTTTTAGGAGTGTAGAGCACTAGATCAGGAGCAGAGACCACCTCCAGCAGCATTTCCAGGGTCTCCGACTGGACTGATTCTGCTGGGACCACTGCTGCCAGCCCTGTGCCGGGCTGCTAGCAGGCTCAGCAGTGTTCCAGCGGTAACCAGGAGATGCAAGTCCTCCTCTAGGTCCGTGATCACCATGTCCACGGCACGCTCTCTGACCAGGCACTGTAATAGTATTATAACACAGAAGGGGAGGTCATCATGTACAGCAAACATTTACATTTAACAATTAATTACACACGGCCATGAACCCCCTCAAGATGACCCCCTCGCGTCAGCTGAAGCCGCTCTGGATGTCCTCCTTCATGAGTCTTCACAAGCCAGGCCCACGTGTGCTATGAATGCCGCCCGACAGAAGCGCGGGCTCGCAGACACATGACAGGGCGTCCTCATCCACCTTGGTCACCAATCTGATGCTGTGTGACTTCTGGCTCTTACTCAGAATCAGAGAAGGGACATGCTGTGAACATGACTCAGGACGTAGAGGCAGGACTTCCGGGCCTGTGTCACAGGTGGCCAGCACGATGGAGACGCATCACGGTGGCGAGGTGGCAGGTGGTCACGTGTCTTTTACTGCGATACATTGTTGCTCATACCTCTAGGCAGTACTAAGATGTTCCCCCATTCTGTGGATGAAGGAACAGAGGCCAGGACCAAGGTCACAGAGCCTGGAAATAATAGAGCTGGGATTCAACTGCAAATCTGTCCTTCTCCAGAAGCGGCCCTCTCCACTGCCTGTCCCGTGCAGGCCACAATGACCACTCTGTCCCAGCTCCTGCAAGGGACACATGAGGAGGGGACCCAGCCCAGGGACGAGAGGGAACTGTCTTGGGTGGGCATTGAAAGGGGCTGGCACTGCCGCTGCCCGGTGTCAAGAAAGCTGAGTCCCAGAGAGCTTGAGAGTAGCCCACAGGGGCAGTGGGTGAGGGCCAACCTGGGTCTGTTGGTGGTGGCCCTGTGAGGTCAGGAAAGTCATGGCGTTGGGGACAGGGGGGAAGGAGAGAGCCATGCAGGATTCCAGCTGGGAATCTTCAGGGGCCTTCACCAGGCAGCCCAAGGCCGGGGTTCCCACAGTGACAGGCGGGCATCCGGCAGGCCGGCCGATGGGCTGGCACCGGCCCGAGAGGGGGTGGAGGCGCCAGCTCTGCCCGCCAGCTGGGGTGCTTCATCAGAATTCCTCAGCCCTCCAGCCTATTTCCTTCCTGGCCAAAGGGACAGCTAATGGCCCTTGTCACAGGCTGCCAGAGCGAGGTGGCCGGGCTGGGAGGCAGCGACCTCCAAGGCGGCCAGCCTGGCATAAGGATGGCCCCCCTAGGTGACCTGAAATTTCCCCTAGTCAGAGCCCATCTGCCTGTCTGTCTTTCCGTCCCCGGGGCCGGGGCTGGGCCGGCGGTGTAGACAGACAGACCCAGGCTGTGGGAAGCACCGGTGATTAATGAGTGATGAAAACCAGGCTCTGGCGGGGTGGGGGTGGGGACACAGAGGCCGAGTGCGGCTGTCTCAGGCTTGGCTCGGCTTGCAGCCCACGGCCCAGGGGGCGGGGGACAGCACCCCAGCCACCCACCCTACCCCCTCCGGCCCCAGCCCTGGAGAGCCAGCCCTGGGGACTCCAGCTGCCCTCAAATGTCCCTTCCAGGCTCTCCCTCTACAGGTGGCAGCAGTGGTGGGCGGCTGTGTGCACCCCCTCCTTCTCTTCCTTAACGGGGACCCAGGCCCAAACCCCAAAGCTCCCTCAGCCCCCGTGGCCTGCACATAAGCTCAGACGCCATCCCCAGGATCCACCAGGCCACCTGCACCTCGAGGACTTTGAAAATTTTACATCCTGGGGCTGGAGGAATGGCCCAGCCTTTGGAGCACCCACCTTGCAGGCTCAAGGCCCTGGGTTCGATTCCCCAGCACCGATTAAGCCAGGTGTGGTGGCCCACGCCTGTAATCGGGAGGCTGAGGCCCCTTCCCCCTCCTCCCTTGTCCCCCAAACTCTCAGTTTTATTCTATTCTTTATTTAGACTGAGTTTCTTATATTAGAGAGACCCTGCGCTACTTAACCTCCTGAGCCTGAACTCACTTCACTAAGCACAATGGTCCCAGGTTGTGTCCACTGACCTGCAAATGACTCAAACCTATCTGTGTTTATGGCAGAGTAGTACTCCACTGTGCCTATGTACCACATTTTTTTATCCCTTGGTCTCTTAGTAGATATTTCCACATCACTCATGTTTTTAGCTACTATTAGTTGGGCTGTTATAAACATGGAGACGCATGTATCTCTGTGATATGGCTCTTTCAACTTTTTTGGAAAGCTGCCCAGAAGAGATACCACTTGGTCAAATGGAATATTTATTTGCAGTTTTTTGAGGAATCTCCGTACTGTTTTCCACAGCAGTTGTACCGGTTTGCAGTTCCACCAGCGACGTAGAGGGCTCCTTTCTCCCCACAGCCTTGCCAGCATAGCTGCTTTTTGAGTTCTTGGTAGAAACCACTCTCAATAAAGAAAGATGGTGCCTTGGTGCTGTTTAAACTTGTATTCCTCTAGTGGCAAAGGTTCTTGACCATTTTTTCCTGTATGTGTGGTCATTTGCGCTTCTCTGGGAAGTATTTTTTTCCTTGCTCATGTTTAAATTGTGTCTTTGACTTTGAGGAATCTATTTTTCTTCATTATTTGTATATTCTAGGTATTGGCCCCTTGTCTGAGGTGTAGGTGGTAAAAAAAATTTTCCCCATTCTGTTGGTTCTTTCTTCAGTCTGTTGATTAGTTCCTTGCTGTACTGAATCTTCTTAATTGGATATAGTCCCAGTTGTTAATTCTGGATGCTATGTCATTTGCATCAGGTGTTCCATTGAGAAAGTTTTTGCCCATGCCTAGTTCTTCAAGAGTTTTACCTATTTTGTCCTCTGGAAGGTTCAGTGTTTCCATTTTGATAACTAAGTCTTTGATTCACTTTGATTTGATTCTAGTACATGGTGATAGGTGTGGGTCTAGATTTATTCTCCAGCACATGGATAGCCAGTTCTCCCAGCTCTCCTTATTGAAGAGGCTGTCCTTTCCCCAGTGTGTGGTTTTGGCCTGTCTGTCAACGATCAGGTTGCTGAGGGCACTTGAGGTTGTCTCTGCAACCTCGGTTCTGTTCCATTGGCCAACCTGTCTGTTTTTGTGCCAATACCATATGGTTTTTATTACTATTGCTTTGTAATATAACGGGATACTCGGTATCACAATGCCACCTGCTTTTATCTTGTTATTCAGGATTGCTTTGGCTATTCTGAGTTTCTGTTGGTTCTGTTTTAGGATTGTTTTTTAATGTTTTGCCAAAAAAGTTATTGGTGTTTTGATAGCAATTGCATTGCATCTGTATATCATTTTTGGCAGCACGACCGTTTTGACACTATTATTGTTTCTGTCTATCCAGGAACAAGGGATGTCTTTTTATTTTCTACCATCCTCTTTGATTTATTTTTTTCAGCATAATATAGTTTTCATTGCAAAGGTCTTTCACTTCCTTGGTTAGGTTTATTCCTCGATACTTAATTTTAGAATGAGATTATTCTCGGCTCCTCCTCAGTGAGTTCACTATAAGTATAGGGAAGTTATTGACCTATTTGTATTGATTTTATACCCTGCAACTTGGCTGAATTTGTTAATTGGTTCTAAGAGTCTTTTGGTAGAGTTTTCAGGGTCTTCTATGCAGAAAATCATGTTGTCTGCAAATAAGAAAAACTTTTTCCCCCAAATACATGTTCCCTTTATTTCATAGGAAGGGGGTGGACAGCTCTGTCTCGTTCCTGACTTAAGAGGAAATGTTCTCAAATTTTTCCCCATTTAACATAATGTTGGCAGTAGGTTTGGCATAAACAGCCTCTGTCAGTTGACCTACTTCCATCCTATCATGAAAGGACGTTATATTTTGTCCAGGGCTTTTCCTGCAACTATTGATATGGTCGTGTTTTTTGTTGTGGTTATTTGTTTGAGACAGGATCTCATTCTGTCATCAAGGATGGTCCTGAACTCACTATGTAGCCCAGGCTGGCCTCAAGTGCTGCAATCCTCTTGCCTCAGTTTCCCCAATGTGGATTACAGGAGTGCACTACCACACCCAGCTATTATGTGATACTGGGGTTCAAATCTAGAACCTTGCATTTCCTAGGCAAGTAATCTAATCACTGAGCTACCCCTCAACCCTCTTGCTTCTGTTTATGTGATGTATCGTATTAATTGATTTATGTACATTGAACCATCTTTGCAACCTTGTGAGAAACCAACTTGAATGTGGTGTATGATCTTTTTAAACGATATGTTGAACTCTGTTTCCCAGTACCTTATTGAAGATTTTTGCATCTATGATCATGAAAGGAATTGGCTTATAGCTTTTTTTCCCCTGTTAAGTCTTTATCTAGCTTTGGTATTAGGGTAACGCCAGCTTCCAGAAATGAGTTTGGCAATGTTCCTCTCTTTCAATTTTATGGAACTCTTTGAGAAGTATTGGTGATAGCTCTTCTTTGCAGTACTGGTAAAATTGTGCAGTGACTCCATCTGGTCCTGGGCTTTTCTTTGTAAGTACAGTCTTTATTACCATCTGTCTTAGTTACTTGTTCATTGCTGTGACTCAATACCCAACATCCACAAGTTTAGGGGAGGAAATGTTTATTATAGCTCACAGTTTCAGAAGGTCACAGTCCATTCAGGGGCGGCTGGCAGCCATGGAAGTACATGGCAGAGGCAGAGGTGGAGGCGGCTTCTCACGACGTCACAAACAGAAAGCCAAGTCAAGGAAGTTGAGTCTAGTCCTCCCAGGAAGGCAGGAAGCAGCTTATATATCCTTCCAGATCTCATCCCAGTGACCAGCCCCTCCTGGATCCAGGTGTGGAAGGTGGGGTAAACCCCCACTACATGCCTACAATCCTAATTTACACGCTGTTAATGCAACTTACATGCCATTAATCCAATTTACATGCCTGTAGTCCACCCATCCAGACTAGGCCCCAATCTACCAACAGCACATAGTTCCATAGACAATCCGCGGCATTTAAATACATGTGACTTTTGGGAGACATTCCAGAGCCAAACCACAATACTGCCTCAATTTCAATATTTGTTATTGGTTAAATCAGTGTTTTTATATATTCTTGGTTCAATTTTGGTATCTGATATGTGTCTAGGAATTTATCCATTTCTTCCAAATTCTCCAATTTGTTGGAGTGTAACTTTTAAAAAAATGATTCCTTAAATCCTCTGAATTTCAGCAATGTTCACTGTGGTTTCACCTTTTTCACTTCTAATTGCACTGTGTGACTTTTCCCTCCTTATTTCGGTTAGTTTGGAGAGAGGTTTATCAATCCTGTTCATTCTTTTGAAGAACTAACTCTTCAATTCACTAACCTTTTGTATTTCCTTTTAGTTTCAATTCCATTAATTTCTGCTCTTTGTAATTTCTTTTCTTCTACTACTTTTAGATTTAGATTGTTCTTGTTTCTTGAGGACTTTAAGGTGCACCATTAAGTGGTTTATTTGGGATTATTCTGTTTCTTTAATATGTGCATTCATAGCTATCAATTTCCCTCTAGGTACCACTTTCAACGAGCCCCATTGGTTCTGGTATGATGTGCTCCCATTGTCATTTGACTCTAGGAAGTTTTTAATTTCTTCCCTGTTTTCTTCTATGGCCCATTGTTTGTTCAATAATATATTATTTAGTCTCCATGTTGTTTTTGACTTCCTTTTGTGTAGGTTCTGCTACTTCAGAGCCCAAGCTACCAGCTTCTGGAGAGTCAGGCATCTTTGCAGATGACTTATTGCCTCATTTTCCTATGGTTTAATTGCTGTAGGTTGTAGATCAGATAAGTGTCAATGAACTTTGTCTCTACTATCAAGATTTCTTACATTAAATAACGTCTTTCTTTCGAATTTCCTTGAGTTTGTTTAGATTTTAAAATTAAGACCCGTTTTTAACTTACTCAGTAGCTATTAATTTGGGGGGGTCTTCTCAATGATTATTGTGGTTTGGCCTTGAAGTGTCCCCCAGAAGCTTCATAGAACCTATGGATACTGTGTCCTGTTGGAAGGTGGGGGCTGACTGCAAAGGGTAGATGCTCTGGACCTGGAGGAATGTGTGCTGGTTCTGCCCTTGCTCTTGGACTTGCCATGGCTTGGTCTGCCCTGCCACAGGATCTCTGTCCCCAGCTCCAGCTCTGGCCCCGACTCCAGCTCTGGATATGCCGTGGGCTTCTACCACCTCAGCCACTGAAAAACCAACTGAGACCTGAAATTGTGAGCTATAAAAAGAACCTTTCTTCCCTAAAGTTGCAGATGGCAGGAATTGTGTCCCAGCAATGAGAAAGTAACGCAGGCAGTGACCAGCCTTCTGCTGGTTGCCTGGTGTCCTTTTCCTGTGAGCAAAGGAGAAATGGATTACAGTACCGTATGTGGTCTAAGGCCAGGCTGATTATTGGCATACACTGGAAGTCAAGATGGTCTATGCCACCATCAGCAACACAAATGAAGATCTACAATACTATTATCACCTAAGACTAATAAATTACTGGCAGAACCTAACAACCAGTTTAATACTACACCTATTCTACCCTTAACAATATAGGCACAGTCTATACTATCAATATATCTATCTAAATAAACCTAATATTGACTTATCAGAAGGTTCCACTAATGTCAATATCGTATCACCACTAATAATATAATAGGCCCCTGTATTGCTTACCTACACTAAACCAAATCACTAGAAGTTATCAACTCTTCATAGGCTCCAACCACTGTAACTTTTCTAACAGTAGGGCAGAGATCAGTGTCAATGGCAAAACCTAATACACCCTGGCTACTGAATCTAGCAACTTATCAGAGCAGCTCCTTAAAGGTGACACGATATTATCATTGGTAATATAGTGGGAAAAACCCCTACCTTAATGACCTATGTCTAAGAAGAAAACAGATACTGAAGAAACAAAGGTAAAATGAAACAAGAGGGGTCATGAGCGACCTAGAGAGTGTGGCTCCAGAATCTGCAGACAAGCTTTTCAACACCACTTGAACTAGTACTCAAGGTACTTGGGTAAGAAAGGCAAAAATTAACAAATAACAAAAAAGAAAGAAGGGTCGGGGGACACAAATCAGTACCGGAAAAAATACAAGTTCAATATACCTCCAAGAACCACTGGAGCGAGATCAAAGTCAAAACGGTTTTCTTTCCTGTGTTACTTGAATGGGACATCTCTATCTCCAAGGCCTTTGACCTTGTCAACCGAAGGGGAGAGTGGGACCGGTTCCCTCTCTTCCTGTGTCTCAGTCTGCAAAGACGTATCACTCAAAAGTGTCTCTCACAGCTCTTGTGAGGTTGGGGTGAGCAAAAAGCCCTCTGGGTTCTACTCTGGAAGTAGGCACAATGGCCTTGTGTCCAAAGGCAGTCACAGTCCCGGCCCCCTGGGCTGACCACTCCCAGGTGACCTGGATCTTCCCTATCTGTCCAGCAGGGAAAGCGGATGAGACCTGGTCTTGCTGGGCTCAACTCTCTCAGGAGGACCACAGTCCCTTTTCCCTTCTCTGCTGCCAGCACTCCTCTCTCTCTGTCCCAGGAAGGAGTGTTCCCTAACCTCCTGGAGTGGGACTTGTCTATAGACTATTTCTGGGATACCTCAAACCGTGATTCCTAATTGCCTCGCTGGGCCCACCTCTCGGCCACCTGGCTGTGAACCTTTCATGGGACGCTCAGCCTGCAGTTAAGCTCAGAGGCTGTGCAGCTGCAGGACCCGCCAGATTTCTGCAACAAATGATGGTGCTTTGCCTGCTGGGGCCGAGGGCCTTTTCTGTCAGTTGCACGCAGTCACCAGATTGCCTGACACCGTCTTGGCTTCTGCCCTAGCTGTGATTATCCCACAGCTCTCACCATGTGTGACCCAAGGGCTTGCCTGCCCTCTGTGGCACGGCCCTAGACCCATGCCTTGTCTGCAAAGTCATGCTCACCTGGCCGGCGGTCTTCTCTGCTTTTCTGCCAGTCCTCTGGTCACCATTCAGCCCCAGCTGTTCCTGTTTTCCTAAGCTGCACTGTAAAGGTCTTTCCTTTATTCAGTCTTTCGAGTTCATGACGAGCTGCCGATGAGGCTGTCCCACACCCTCGCCATCTTGACCCCATACTGTAACAAGTTATTTTTTAACTTAAACACTCACCGTGCATTTTGATCATCCTTTCTACATCTGGGAGTGTTTAGAGAGCAGAGGCAAAGACTCCAGAGAAACTGAGGCAGGAGCGAGGCCCACCCAGTGCTGCACAGGGACCTTCCAGGCAGAGAACCCTGGGACCTGGGCAGCCTCTTCCTGCTCCGGCCTACCCGCCCCAGTGCCTGGGATGTGCCCCTCGGCACTGGGATGACCCTCTCGTGAACAACGAGAGCCTTCCAGAAACTTCTCTCCATGTCCACCCTCGGGCCTGCCTGTCATGGGTTTGCAACAGCCTTCTGCCCGTCAAACAAGTCTTTCAACAGTTAGCCTGGTGTTGGGGTGGAGCAGGGAAGAGCCGGAACGCTGGGGCTCCCTTCTTGCCTACGAGGGACCAGAACTGCGTTCGTTGGCTCCTGCGTCCTAGAAATTGTCTATCTGGAGAAACTGATGCCCTAGTAGGTGAGCTGCCTATCCCCACGACTCAGAGGGGAGTGACGGAGTTGAGACCCCAGGTTTGGTAGACCTCAAATCCCTTCCCTTCCTGGAGCCTCGCCTGCAGGGGGGTCTGCAGTGGGGAAGGGAAGTCCCAAGACCATCCCAGAAGAATTAGAAATTTTTAAAAAAGGCCTGAAGAGAGAATGCAAACCTTCCTCAGGGCCCTTAAATCAGCAAGCCGGAGGACAGCCTGGTGGGGGCGGCACAGGAGGGACTTAGTCAGGGACCCCGCGTGTTCTTGGGAGTGAATTTGTTTTCTAAGTTGCTAAGTTGCCCAGGCTGGACTTGAGATTACAAGCCTCCTGCCTCAGCCTCCCAGAAAGCTGGGATGTCTGGCCATCAAGTATACAATTGAAGCCTTCCTGTTCCAACTGAGAGTGAGAGCCAGAGTGAGGGAGGGGCTGGCCCCCTAACACACACACACACACACACACACACACACACACACACACACACACATGCATGCACGCACGCACACACACCATTCTGTCCCTGGCCTTCACAGAACTCAGGGGAAGCTTGAGGTCACTGCCCTTCTCGGGTTTCTGTTGATGGCTGCTCCAGTCCCCAGGGCAGCTGGCAGGGCTTGGGCAGCTGTGCCCTGGCTCTGCAGGCCTCCGTGTGGGAGAAGTGGGACTGGAAGAATAGCTCAGCAGTTAAAGTGCTTGCCTAGCTAGAGGAGTGGGGGCCCAGGCCTAGGGGTACAGGCCTGGGAGGCTGAGGCAGGAGGTTCACAAGTGATTTATTGAGACCCTGTCTCAAAATTAAAAAATTTGAAAAGGGCTGGGGTGTAGCCCAATGTCAAGGCGCTGGGCTCGGTCCCCACTACCACACACACACAGAGGGACAGGAGGTGCAGGTCCTGCCGGAGGTGGGGGACAGGACACCCCTGTTAAAGCTAGTGTCCTGTTAGTGTTTCACTCAGAGGAGGTCTGGGAGCGGGAGAAGCATTTGTGATGTGAAAAACTGCAGAGCCAGCTAGGCCCAGGCCTGCGCCCCATCAGGTCAGCTGCAGGCCTTGCCCTGTTACCCAGCAGGAGTCATCACGCCCCACACACTCTGTTCTTGGGGTACACTGAGAAAGTGGAATGTATTCCTTTTCTCTTGTTGCAAAATAATAAAAGCTGCCACAAAGTTAGTTAGCAGCTTAGAACAATGGCTGCTTGTTCTCCCACGCTCCTGCGGGTCACAAGTCCCCGTGGCTCAGCTGGATTCTCCACAAAAGGTCTCATGAGGCCCGAGATCTAGGAGTGACCCCAAGCCAGGCCTGGTGGCACAGACTGATGGTCACCCTGGAGCTCTGGGAAGCTGAGGCAGGGAGACTGCAGGTTGGAGCCAGTCTGGGCAACTTAAAGACATCGTCTACAATAAACAGTGGAAAAGGGGCTGGGGATGTAGCTCAGAGGGAGGGCTTGGGGTTGAGCCTCCAATACAGAAAGAAAGAGAGAGAAAGAGAGAGAGAGAGAGAGAGAAAGAAAGAAAGAAAGAAAGAAAGAAAGAAAGAAAGAAAGAAAGAAAGAAAGATGGGACTCCAGTTGTGACAGAATCCCAGCAGGTGGCCTCAGGACTGAGGTCTCTGCTTCCCCAGCACGTGTCACCGCAGTCCCTGATCCCCACAGCCCAGTAAGTCACCGAAGGCGAGATCAACACCCTCCTGTCCCAGCCTGGAGCTCGTGAGGTAAGATGAGGTCCTCCTTCCGCGACTAGAGATGGAATCCAGGGAGCGCTGAGCAACATCCCCAGCCCTTTTGATATTTGTGTTTTGAGGCCGAGTCTTGCCAAATTTGTAAATTTCCCAGGCTGGACTTAAACTGGCAATCTTCCTGCCTCAGCCTCCCTGAGTAGCTGGGATCCCAAGTGCCTGATGCCACCCTCAGGCACGCTTACTGTAACTGCCTCTCTGAAATCTCCTGGGCTGTACATCACAGCATCGTGGGCGTGGTGCTCCTGTATTTGGGACGGGAAACTTTGGGGCCACAGTTAGAATTCTGCCCGACGCAGGGATCAGAGCACTGTGTCGTCTCTAAAGTGCAGGGTGTGGACGGTCACCACGGGCCATCCTCCCTCTGCTGCAGAGGCTCAGAGGACAAGGTGACGCAGGGCTGGGCGGTGTTCCCGATGCTGCCCTCCCCTCAGGGGTCCCCATCCCACCCTGAGCCCCCCACCCTTTCCCCTGCGTCCCTGAGCCCCGGCCCCCTGGGCTCTGGCTGGGGTTTCTCCCGCCTTTACACTCTCTCAGGTGACACCGTCTACGTGGCCCCTTCTGGGGGACACATGCCTGCTCTCTCCCCACCTGCACAGACTCACCCAGCCTTCTGTCGCCTGGTCCCAGGGCACCTGCCAGGCCCCCAGCCCACACCCGTGGGAGGAGATATGTCTCCCACCCTGCTGCATTCCCAACACCCAGGAGTGGAGCACACCCTCTAACTCACGTCTGCTGTGGGCCCTGGGGCTCGCAGACAAGCTGGGATCAAAAATGCAGTGACTGTATTTTAAAATTTTTATTCCAATACGAGACACGTCGCCATGAATCCCCGTCAAAAATCCTCCCCCTCCCTTTGTGCACACGCGTTCCCTCTCCCTTGGGACTTGCGGGAAGTTCACCCTGAGAGTCTTAGCTGAGCTCCGGAGGTGGCTACCTCCACCTCCCCACTCAATTCAAGATGTTTCCCTTTCACGGTCATTTTACTTTGGGGAAGAGCCAGAGGTCACACGGTGCCAGGTCCGGTACTTAGGGTAGATGAGGGCGCACTGTCATGATTTTATTTAGCAAAAATTGTCAAAATGTGTGATGAAAGGAGCTTGATCAAAAAAAGGTGCCTAAATTCTTAAAATTGATTTTACCCTGAGAGGCAACTTGCCATTCATCTGCCTGAAAAGGCTCAAAATTCCCCCTAACCCTCTCAACACCCTTGTCCCGCCGTCCTTGGCTCTATGTCATTCACAGTAATAAGGTTTTTTAAATTATTATTTGAACACTATTGGGGGTTTTTGGTGACCCTCTGCATGTATGGATCCTCTTGCTATAGGCCTGCCCTTTCTGCTCCAGGCCTGGGCATATATCACCCTCTGTCCTCTCGGAAAGTAGAGCCTGGGTCCCCCACCTTCACCCCCCAGCTTGAGGTCAGTGAGCCAGGCCAGAGCTGAGTGTGCGGTCCACTGGGACGCCATGCAGTCTCTACCACGGGCACATCCCACCCATGTGCTCCACACACACAGCTACCCGGGTGTCCCCGTGGCCCATGGCTGTCCCTCCCGTCCCTAGGCCACTCTCTGGGGCTTTCCTGTGCTGCCCTTGGCCTTCTGTCAGCTGGGCTCTGGCTTGAGGCCGTGTTCTGTCCCCAGGGGCCACCCACTTCCTCCCGGGAGTCTGGCAGAGAACGGGGCTGTTTGAGGAATATTCTAATCCAGCCCTGAGCCTGGAAGCGAAATTGACTCAAACCTCTGGAATGCACAGGACTGCTGCTTCCATGGGACACAGAACCCGCAGCTGCTGGGCTCGCTCTGAGGACAAGATCTCCGCTGTGTTCCAAGTGGGCTGGAGCTCTCCACTTCAGTCCTGCAAGGACACACTAGAGACCCACCCCCACCCCTCCAGGAACCTGAGCCAATCGCTCACTGATCCTCAACACCCCACAGTCCCCATGGGCTGTAGGTCTTTGGCAGGGAGGGGTGGAAGGAGACCCCCCAGCCCCTCTAATTGAGAGTAAGAGGCTAGAGTTAGAGAATCTCTCAAGATGATGCCAAGGGCGAGAAGACATCATCAACTTCTTTAGGGAGACAGAAACACACAGCGAGTATGCTCACCTGATGGCCCACCTCATGAACATTACTATTGGTGGTGGTGGTACTGGGGTGCAGGGGCACAGTGCCCAGCCTCCAAGCCTTCCTCTGGAATCTGGGTGGAATCCTCCATCACCCCCACCACTCCTGTATTCTGCATGCCTGTGAAACCAGCACCAACATGGATGATGCCGAGGTCTGCTGCTGGCTTGAGCAGTATAGTCTGACCCTCTTGGACGATTGCTGCTAAGGCCTCTGAGTTCTTAGATGGCCCAACTCGGACACACACTTCTTTGGGTGCTCCAGGATGCCCTGAGGTACTCTTCTCTGAGCAAGGTCTTTTGCTTTTCCACTCTTTAATTGGTAAAGAGTAGAATCTTGCTGATTCCTGAGACACCCTCAAGGCGTCTTTTGTATAATCCTGATTCCAAGTATTTGGGTTCATTTTAATGCTAATATTTTTAGCATCTCGGTGGTCTTCTGCCCCATCTTTGCAGGTCCTTTTAGTCTGGCAAGACTGAAAACTTTTTACATCATTTTTCTCTGCCATTTTTGCCTGCTCTTCAGTTTAGAGCTAACTAAAAGCCACAAGCAGTACCCATGTGACAGCCTGAACATGGGGCAGCTTTGAGATTTCCTCCACCAGATTAAGTGGTCCACCACCCTTAATCTCTGTCTCCATCAAAGTCTCTAACAAGGGCAAAATGCTGTCATATTTTTGCCAGAGAGTAGCAGGCATGATTTCTAGACCAATTGCCAATATCATCCTCCTTCCCACCAGAAACTTCCTGAGCCTGGCCTTTCCAAACCACATTCTATCAGCATTCCGATCCTCTGAGCTCTGACCAGAATCTCCCATCAAGCTCAGCTCAGAGCATTTTAAGCCTTCTGTAGCCAGCATCTTCAAACTTTTCCAAACTCTTCCTACATACCAGTTCCAAAGGCCTCCAAACCATACGGTCAGGTAAAATCTTTGCAAGACCCCACACCTGATAACAATTTCTGTCTTAGTTACTTATTTGTTGCTGGGACCCAACATCCCCAACTTGAGGGAAAAAAAGATTTATTTAGCTCACAGTTTCAGAAGGTCTCACACGGTCCATTCACGGACAGCCGGCAGTGGTGGAAACACCTGGTGGAGGTCCAGCCAGGGAAAAGCTCTTCAAGGCCTGGCAGGCAGAAAGCCAAGTGAGTGAGGAGCAGTACACGAGACAAAGGCCAGAGCTTTCCCAGGAAGAAGCTGTAACAATGTTTCTTCTTCCTCCCTTTACTTGGTCCAAGCTGCCAGTTGGGGTCCCCCACACACACCCCATGGGTGCCCCTACCTCACCTCCTGGCCCACACATCAATAACACACATCTGAAAGCTCTACCCTGGCTGTCCCCCAATCTCAACAAGTTAACACAATCCCTTCAGGTCAATCTCCAGCATCTGCCCCTTCCAGCCAGGCCCCGCATGCCAACAGCACATGGTTCCATAGGATCCCAGTACACTCAAATGCACGAGGCCTTTGGGGGGGATCTCCAAACCCAACACATAGCAAGCATGCTTGATGGCTTTTAGAGGAATGATTGTCAAAATGGCTGTCACCGGGGGCAACTGTGGACTTAGCTGCATGGTACAGTGCTTGCCTAGCATGTAGGAGGCTCTGGGTTCGAACCCCAGCACTGGGGGGATAAAAAAGATAAGACAGAGAAAGAAGGAAGGCATGACAGCCACATCTGGCAGGCTGCTGGGAGGCAGGCTTCCCTACAGCCTGCAGCTGGTCTCACCAAAGCTGCCGAAGCCCCTGCAGACTTTACTAAGCCTTGGAGTTCTCCTTCATTTTCCTGTAGGCTTCACTTGGGAACAGATTTCCACCCACAAAGATTAAAAAAATCCTATCTTTGACCTGCATAGAGTCTGCACGACAGACGGACGTTTCCAGCACATCAGACCAGCATGTTCTGAGTGACAACTTGAAGCAGAGAACAGCTAGCAGGGGAAGGGAGGGAGGGAGCAGGCAGGGCCGCCACGGACAGTTCCACGGTCTGTGGGCTGCCCAACGGGGCTGGGTGAGGGAGAGAGCGAAGGGAGGACCCAAGACCGAGCCCCACATGACACTGGCCCAGCTTTCTTCCTGGTGAGGTGCTGTGTCTGCGGAGGGGAAGGAAACAGCTTTTTCTAAGTCCTCTGCCCAGAAAGGGGGCCCTGTTTTGTAACTCAATAAAGACACCGTATGTATTATTAGCAGCACTAGGACAGAGGGTGATGAACTCACAGATTAAACTTCTCCACCGGGCAGGTCATAGGAATCAACCCTGACAGACAACAAGAATAAATTTATTGAATTTCAAAAGAAAGTTGAGCATTTGTAACCTCAGGAAAGGCCAGAGCCAGGGCAGAGCCAGGGCAGAGCCAGGGACTCGCACGTCTGGAGCTGATGAATCCCCCTCTGGGTTTTCCCTTTAATCAGTCAGGTCCCAGCCTTTGCCTCAGCCCCAAAATGCCAAATCTGGACAGAGAGAATCTTATTGGCCCACCTTGTCAGAGCGGATTTTCTGTCTCAAAATTGTAAAGGTGGAGGCGGGGTAGGTGGCAGGAAGAGGGGCTAGGGATGTAATTGTGTGAAGGCTCTGGGTTCACTCCTCAGTACTACTAAAAAACAAAAAAAGAAAAAAATACAGAGACCAACTCACAGTTGGAAATAAAATCTATAATGAGCCAGAAATGCTTCAGCAAACAATTGCTTTGGTTATATTTTAAAATATTTTTAAGGGGCTGGAGGAATGGCACAGTGCAAGCTCAAGGCCCTGAGTTCAATTCCCCAGCACCACGTAAAGCTGGGCGTGGTGGCACATGCCTGTAATCCCAGCACTCAGAAGGCTGAGACAGCAGGACTGTGCTGTGTCCAAGGCCAGCCTGGGCTCCACCAGCGAGTTCAGGACCAGCCTGGGCTACAGAGTAAGACCCTGTCTCAATAATTAATTAAATTTAAATTTTTAATATATTATATACAATTGTATTCATATAGATCGTATATATTTATATATGTGATATATAATATGAATGTTATACAATATAGAATCACATATAGTATGTTATAATATATAATATGGATGTTATGTCATGCATATTATGAATATGCAATTTAATACATGTCATATATTGTATGTAATATAGTGTTATGAATTATATGTATAATATGCAATATACTATATATTGCATATAGTATATTATTAGATACTTTAAATTTTTGTTGTATGATATGTGTATGATTATATATGTGTGTGATATATATGATATGTTTTATATATGATTTATTATATATATATATATATATATTTTTTTTTTTTTTTGAGACAAGGTCTCGCTCTGTAGCCCAGGCTGATCCTGAAATCACTATGGCTCCCAGGCTGGCCTTGGTCTCAGGGCAATCCTGTCTCAGACTCTCAAGTGCAGGGATTACATTTGTGCACCACCTTGCCCAGCGCATGGGGTGCTGGGGAATCGAACTCAGGTACTTAACACTCGCGAGGCAAGCACTTTAAGTGCTGAGCCATTCTTTAGCCCTAAATTACTATATATTTAAAATATATACAAAATGATCTTACAGAAACCCTGTAGCCCCCCAGATTCATTCATTTTCACTTTACCATTTTGCCACAGATATCTTTTCTGGTTGGTTGTTTTTTTTTTTTTTTTTTTTTTTGGGGGGGGGTTGTTTGTTTGGTTTTTTTTTTGGTACTAGGGGTGGAAGCCAGAGCCTTTATTCTAAGCTACCCCCTCTACTGGTTTTTATTTTTGATTTTTGAGTCAGGGTTTCATTAAGTTGCTAAGTTGCCCGGGCTGGGCTCAAATTTGTGATCCTCCTGCCTCAGCCTTCCAGAATGTAAGGATTACAGGCTTGCATCACTAGGCCCAGCATGACAGGTCATCTTTCAACAAACAACGCATCAGCCAGGTTCTTAGAAGCCCAGAAGGAAGTATTCACTGTGCCACCCTTGGGGTGTCTATTTTGTGGGGTGCAAACAGCCACACAGAGTCACTAGGACAAAGATCCAGGCAAGTGCCGGGGTCCAGAGGAGGAGCTTCTGGTTTGGGGCAGAGAGAGGTGACAGAGGTCTCCGAGCAGACATGGCATGGTTCAGATTGGAACCAGGAGTTGGGTAGCAGAAGAGGAATTGACACTGAGCGGATGTAAGAGACATTACATGTGTTCCAGCTGCAATAAAAATCTTCGTAATGTTGACATTAAACAAGCAATTGTTGGGTCTGGAACCCAGCAGGGCCCACGGGAAGAGCTTGTCTCTGCCCTCTGCTCTGGGCCTCTGCAGGGGACACTGGAGACTGAGGTGCCGGGTCAGCTGAAGCCTCAGCAGCCGGCTCTTATGGCTAGAACTGGCTGCAAGCTGGGGGCCTCCGGTTCCCCTCCCTGTGGGTCTCTCGATGGGAGCTGTTCTGGTAAGCATCCTGAGAAAGAGAGAGCTAGGGAGAAAGTCTGTACTTCACACAACTTAGCATCAAAACTCATCACTCGTGCCAGGCCCGGTGGCACAGGTCTGTGATTCCAGCATTCTGGGAGGCTGAGGCAAGAGGATCCCAAGCTCAAGCACAATCTGGGCAACTTAACAATTTAAGGGACTCTCTCAAAATCAAACATAAAAATACAAAATGGGCTGGGGGTGTGTATGAGTGTGAAGTCCTGGGCTCAATCCCCAGTAACCAAAAAAAAAAAAAAAAAAAAAAAAAAAAAAAAAAAAAAAAAAAAAAAAAAAAAAAAAAAAAAAAAAAAAAAAAAAAAAAAAAAAATCCTGTGTTTGATCAGAAAATCCCCAGGATGCAAGACCCTGTCCAAAAAAAAAAAAAAAAAGTATAAAAGGAAAATGAAATGCACAGATCTTAGGTGTCCGTCTTGACATATGTGTACCCCCCTCACCTGCATCCCTTCAGAATGTCCACATTGCCATTAATTCCCCAAAACTGCTCCCTTTGAACGCGCTTATCCCGTCATCCTGACCCAGTTCTGGAAGTCGCCTTTCCTGGATGTCTTTAGGAAGCATAATAAAAAGTAAGCTGACTGCCGCCGCGAGGTACCATCCAACAGAACGCGGTGAGTCCTGCTCACCCGAGTCACCAGACCTGGTACCATATGACTTCCAAAGTCAGAATGGCCAGGAAAGGCCAACGTGTTGAATCCACTCAGGATGTGGAGGCAGCCACGGCAGTGCAAGGAGTCCCTCGTGGAAGTGTGTCATTCAATGTCTTGCTCTGTAGTCAAGGCTGCACTGTGGAGCCCAGGCTGGCCTCAAACTCACAGCAGTCCTCCTGTCTCAGCCTCCGAGTGCTGGGACTACAGGCCTGCGGCACCAACTAGGCTGGAGAATCAGACTCAGGGCCTTGCCCATGCTAGGCAGGTGCTCTAACTGCTGGGCCCTTCCTCCAGCCCCTAGACTTCCTGTATTTCCTTTCTTAATTTCTTTCTTTTTTCTTTCTTTCTTTCTTTCTTTCTTTCCTTCTTTCTTTCTTTCTTTCTTTTTTTCGAGAAGGGGTCTTTCTCTGTAGCCCAGGCTGGTCCTGAACTCACTCTGGAGCCCAGGCTGGCCTTAGACTCAGGACAGTCCGCCTATCTCAGCCTCACCAGTGCCGGGATTACAGGCGGGTGCCACCATGCCCAGCTTTATGTGGTGCTGGGGAATCGAACTCAGGGCAAGGCAAGTGCTTTAACAGCTGTGTCATTCCTCCAGCCCCTAAACTTCCATTTTTAAAAGAAACTTCGAACTGCTTAAAATACAGCCTCCAGGGCGCCCACGACTCCAGAGTACTCCGCAGTTTGGGCCCAGGAATCTGCACTCTGAACCCGCCCAGACTTGAGGCTCCAGTCCCCAGGGGCAACGTCACCTTCCCTTTCAGCACCCCACCCCTCTACCCAACCTGGATCGCGCAGGCCCCGGCGTTGCCCCCGGCCCCTGGCCCCGTCGCCCCCGGTAACCAAGAGCGGCCTCGCAAAGGCTCAAAGTGCAGCAGCCCGGTGGGGCGGGGGAAATGCAAATTGAGCTAATTGACAGGCTCTGATTGGCCACCCTTTGTGCCGCCTCCCCGCGCTCCCGGCGCAGAATGAATCGGGTTTGGCGGGCGGGGACAAAGGCGCCATTCACGCCACCGCCCTCCCCGCCCGCCCGGGACATTGTTAGCGCCGAGCGCTGCTGCCAGCTGGGCTGCCGGCCACGTCACCGCAGGAGCGGGAGGGCAGCCGCGGGGTCCCAGCGCGGCGCGGCGCGGGAGCGGGTGGGAAGGCCCGCGCCAGGGCGGGAGAGGGGGGCGCGTAGGTCCTCAGCCACCACCTACCTGTGCCAGGCCATCCCGGACCCTGGGAATCCGGTGAGAGTCTGGGTCTGAAATCAGGAGGCGCAGGAGGCTGGCAGGAGGATCGCAAATGTGAACCCAACCTGGGCGATTTAGTGACTTTGAGCTACCCTGTCTCAAAATCAAAAACAAGGAAAGGGCTGAGGACGTAGCTCAGGGTCCCCAGTACCAGCAGAAGACGACCATGATGATGGCAGAGGCTGACGGAAAAGGGGGCCGGCCTCCCTCCTCCCCTGGCTCCCCCTAGCCTGCTTTGAGCTCCTTTTCCTGGCTTCCCTTAGCCTGGCACTCATCTGCCTGATTAAGGGCCTTCAGCAAATTCTAGCTCCCGGAGCACTGTGGGGTCTCCTACATGCTTCCTCAGGGGCACCCCAGTGCCAGCTCCGGTGGCCCCACTGGCTGTGTGTCAGAGCTGGTGCCCGCTGAGCTCAGCCAAGGCTGGCTGGTGACTCCAGGGCCATGTCCCCGGGATGCAGTCCTCTTCAAAGCCCAGTGTCCTCCCGGGCCCAGCAGGGCTCAGGTCCAGTGTAGCTTACCGCCCAACGCAAGGGGCGGGCACCGACCTGCCCGTTCCTGCTCCCAAAACCCAGCGCAGCTGCCGCCCGGACGTCCAAAACCCCAGCGTCCCCAACACCTCCCAGAACAAGCAGTGGCGTTTCCAAAACCCTGCCCACCGGCCCATCTCGCAGAGACGTTCTGTCCCCCGGCTGTCCTCTGGAAAATGTTCCCTGCCAGACCCAAGCAGGACCACACCAGCTAACCTCGCTCCTGCTGGCCGGTCGGGGACAGGAAGCCGCCTGTGTTCTCGCAGGAGCCCGGGCTGGCCTCCAAGGCCCGGGGAGGCTGCCCGGCCCGCGCGCCCGCTCCCACCCTGCCGTGCAGAACATGGAAGGCCCATCATGCCGCATTCCCGTCTGTGGGTGGGGAAGGCTACAGAAAACGAACAGAGCGGAGGAAAACAAGGCGAAACACTTCGGCAAAGGCCTGACCTCTTGCAGCCGCCCAGCAGGAAGCACTGCCCTGGCGGTCCCTGGGACCTAGGTGGCCCTCAGTGGCCGGGCCACTAGAGTGACATCGAGTAGAAAAACAACCTAGCCTTCTCCCACTCGGCAAGCCATGAGGTTTGGAATAATTTAATAACATCCGTGACTGAGAAGAGTAAGGCTCAGCTAAAAGAAATCCAGACTGAAATGTGCTTTAAAATGTACAGAGGGGCCCGGGGGCGTGGCCCAGAGGTCGCAGCACCTGCCTACCCAGCACAAGGCCCTGCACCCACCACATGAGCTGGGTGTCCTGTAATCCCTGCACTTGAGAAGCCGAGACAGGAGGGTTTCCATGTGTCTGAGGCCAGACTGGGCTACACAGAGAGTTCAGGAGAAGCCTGGACTACACAGCCAGACCCTATCAAAAAAATAAGCAACAGCAAAACATCTCCCATGTCGCAATCCTCACTCTCAAGGTGGTGGTGTTTAGAGACGGAGTTTTGTGGAGGTAGCAATGTCTGGGGGGAGGAGGACCCTCATAAATGAAATCAGTAACCCTACTTCACCGTCCTGGGAATTGAGCCCAGGGCCTTCACGCAGAGCTGCAGCCCAGGTCATTTTTATTTGTTGATTGTAAGGCAGTATGCCCCTAAGTTCCTAAATTGCCAGGCAGGGCTCTAACTTGCCTCGGCCTCCCAGGGAGATCAGTGACCCCCTAAATGAGGCCCGAAGCCACGTGAGAGTGAAGGTGCCATGCAGGCCTTCAGGGACACTGGGTCACGCCCAACCCTGCCGCAGCCTGGGCAGTTCCAGCCCCTACCACTGCTGTATGCTACCCCTCTGTTTGCCCTGGGTGTCTGGTTATGGCGACCCGAGGGGCCCACGGCAGCGTGGAAGTCTGTGTGTCCCTGGGAGCACCCCCCGGGGAGGCAGGAGTCCCTCCTTCATTCCCCTTCCCCAGTCGGGTCTTCTCCTGCCTCTGGAGGCCCCCCAGGCTGGCTGGGAGGCACACATGCTCCCTCCAGCCCGGCCAATGTTCGCTTCCTCCTAAGAAAAAGCAGCTTGCCCGGCTGGACACTTTCCCTTCCCCCTCCTCCTCTGCACCCAGAAGTTTCCACAGTGACACCACGTGGGCCCAAACCAGGCCCTTGTCCTCAGCCGCTGCTGGCACCCTGCTGGATTCCTCCCGCACGTCCCCCACCCCCGCCATTCCTCCCAGGCTCGGCTTTCTATATCGGGCCACGCAGGTCCCCTTTCCTCCATGGGGCTATGAAACAGCTGCTGGAGGTCAGTGGCTGGCCAGTTTCCTTGCAGTTTGGCTGAGACCTACATACCACAGCCTCAGCGCCAATGACTGGCCTGTTCCCTCGGCAGCGGGCAGTGGGCAGGCACTTGGTGGAGAGCTCTCTGTGCCCCTGCATGGGGCAGCCCCAGGGGAAAACAGTGCTGAGGCCAGCCAGGCTTCTGCCTGACACACCGAGGTGCAGAGAGACCCTGAGTTGTCCCCACCTCTCTGCTAGTGTAGCCTTCTGGCTGGGGAAACAAAGGGCTTGGTGGATTTCCGTGGCCCTTTTAAAACCTGAAATTCTACACGTGACATGGTCATTTGTCTGTTGGGTGCCTCTGCCCAATGCCGGAGGAGGGAGAGATTTGCGGGGGACACACGAGGACCTGGTCTAGACTCCATCCCAGGTCCCTGGACTGCACTCAGTGCTCTTCCTGGGAAACTGTCGTTATCCCCCCCAAAAAGCCATCACCCTCGTCCTGGTAGCAGAGCAGGGTTAGCCAGGGAGATCTCCATAAAGTCAGTATGGGACAGGGCCTGGGGTCAGGCCGGCGGGATAGTGACTGGGTCATCACGACTGGGAAGCCAGGAGTGACAGCCGCTGCAGAGAAGCTCCTAAAAACTGAGGCTCCTGAAGCTCCTGACATCTGAGCTAGAGGTGACACACATGCACCCTCCCTCCCTCTCCTCAGGTGGTGGGAAGGGCCCGGGGTAAGCAGGCTGCGTGTCATCTGTCTGGCGAGATAGTGCAGGAACCAGGACCCATGTCTGCCACCCATGCAGTACTGGGCCAGACTCTGGGACTTCCCCGCCTGGACCCACAGCCCCAGGGCCACATTCAGGACGTGCACACCAGCCTCCACCAAAGACAGAAAGGCCCCGCCACCTAGCCACTGTCAGGGTGCTGCGTGCAGATCAGGAAAGGAGAGCAGAGCCGGCCTAGGGCAGCGAAGGACCCCGGAAAGGTGGCCACGGGCCCCTGGGTCGCATCCTCTCTCCAAAAGAGCCGGTGACGCTCCCCCTCCCTGTAGGCTCTCCTTGTCCCCACACGTCCTCCTCAGAACCACCGCCTGCTGTCAGGCACAGGGGAGTGAAGTCCCTCAGCCATTCCTAAGCCAGAGGAACCATTAAACCAAGTTTGAGACCTACCTACGCGTGACATCAAGGCAGGGCGGGAGGTGCCCCTCAGCACCCATGGCCCCCCAGGAGCCGCCTCCTCCCTCCCAGGCCCAGGGGCAGGGCTCTACCCGGACTGGCACCAGAAGCTGTGTCCAGGCCTCTGCTTTCTCACTCGTAAGGTGGCAGTCGGCTGAGTGACGGTGGGGAGGCGGGTGGCAGTGAGTCGCACCGACGTGGCACTCCAGCCAGATGTCCCAGGGCTGCCCCGTGGACACCAGAAGAAGCTGCCCCGGAAGAGGACGGGGTGAGGGGGCGCAGAGCGTGAGCCCAGCCTGAGCCAGGCCTGACAGGGCTCATGCCCGGAAAGAGGCAAGAGAGAAGGAATCAGGAGAAGGGTAAAGTCAGGAGAGGAAGAAAGAAAGTGGGAAAAGAAAGAAGAAAGGAAAGGCCAGGCTCAGTGACACCAGCCTGGGGGTGGTCCCAGCCCTTGGGGAGGCCGAGACAGGAGGGTTAGGAGTGGGAGCCCAGCCAGGGCCACTTGGCAACTTAGGAGACCCTGTCTCAAAATCAAAACTTAAAGAACGAGCTGGGGACGCGGCCCAGTGCAAAGGCCCTGGATCCGATTCCCGTAAAAAATAAAGTAATAAATTAATTACAGGGAAACAGCAATAATTATAGCTGTGCAGTGGCCAACCGCAGGGTGTTCAGTAGAGGTTCCCGGCTCTGTGGTGACGCGCTACAAGGGATCTAAGCGCCTCGGCCTCGTCTCCCTCCAGCTATGAACTGCGGGACCCAGTATCACCCAGAGTCTCCCAGTCACATCATGGGCAGTCCAGCAGAAGCCCAGATGGGTGCAAGACGTGCTTGGGGGGGGACACAGAGGGGGGTGTGTGGGGTGCGAGTGAAGAGGAAGAGAAAAGGGACTTGGCGACTTTCGCTGTTTCACAATGTGACAGAAATACCCAGGGAGCTGGGGGCCACAGGCACAAGTTCCAGTTGGGCAACAGGGCTGTGGTGTTTTTTCAGATTCATGGAAAAATTCTCTTTTCACACCCTCTGGGTCACTGCAGCTGGAAACTTTATTGCCACCACAGTGGCCCAGGAAGGGACATTTGCCCCACAGCCCCTGGGCCTGGCACTGGCTTTCTTCCCTGGCTCACCTCAACCAAAGTTCCTGTCCTGTTTTCTGGGGTGCAAATAATTTATTGACTCACTCCCACTAGCCCCAAGAGGCCCTGAAGCAATGACAAGATAACATACAAAATCTTTTTATTTTATTTTTTATGGTGCTGGAGACCAAGCCTAGGCCCTCACACTGAGCTGCATCCCTAGACATTGTACTTTAGACTTTTTTCTTTCTTTCTTTCTTTCTTTCTTTTTTTTTTTTTTTTTTGACAAGGTCATACTCTGTAGCCCAGGCTGGTCTTGGACTCAGAAAAATCTGCCTGCCTCAGCCTCCTGAGTGCTGCTGGGATTACAGGTGTGTGCCCTCATGCCCAGCTTATGAGCTGCTGGGGAATTGAGCTCAGGGCCTTGTGCACGCAAGGCAAGTGCTTTAACCACTGTGCCGTTCCTCCAGCCATTACTTTGGATTTTGAGGCCTGGTCTCCCTACATTCCCAAGTTGCCGAGACTGGGCTCGAACTTGAGATCCTCCTGCCTCAGCTTCCACCAGGCCAGGCTTGCTTAACGATAACCCCAGAGCATAGAGGCTGTGTCTGGGAAGAAGTCATTGTTTTTAATGGACAAGCAGAGAGACCTGGAAGAACCTTAAATCTGAGCCCCCAAATTCTGCTCTGAGCTTCCTGGTGACCCAGCTGAGGGAGCCGGAGCTGCGGCAGTGTGCACAGCATCACAGACGAAGTGTCCGTGGGGTGGGGGAGGCGTCTGTGCTGGGAGTCCATGGTCCAGGCACCAGAGGCCTCGGCTCCTCTGCAGATGCAGAGCCCTGCCAGAAACCGGGGACTCAGACGTTCTCTGCTCCTAGGTTTCTCAGGGGACACTCACCGAGGTGACCAGCATCCCGGGACCCGTGCAGCTCACTGTAGGGCTCCTCCAGCAGCTTTCTGCTGCATGTCCCTAGCAAGAAGAAGGTAGCGGGCCCAGAGGCCTGTCATCCGAGCACCCTGGGAGGCTGAGGCAGGAAGGCCAGACCTGGGAGCCCAGCCCGAGCAATTTAGCAACTCAGCAAGACACTGTATGAAAATAAAAGTGGGGGACATGGAAGAATGACTCAGTGGTTAAAGCACTGGCCTAGCAAGTGCTAAGTCAAGAGCTAAGTACCCGAGTTCGATTCCTCAGCACCACATAAGCTGGGTGTGGTGGCGCACGGCTGTAATCCCAGCACTCGGGAGGCTGAAGCAGGAGGTTTGCCTTGAGTGCAAGGCCAGCCTGGGCTCCACAGTGAGCTCAGGACCAGCCTGGGCTACAGAGACAGACCCTGTCTCAAAAAAGAAAAAAGAAAGAAAGAAAAATGAGTTGGGGGTGTAGCTCAGTGCGAAGGATCTGGGCTCAATCCCCAGTACCACAAGAAAAAAAAATCACATGGTAACTAAACAGTGTGGTCCAGAACTACCCTGGTGTCATGAGAGTCCGACTCGGTTCAGGGACAAGGCTGGGCCAGAGGAATGGGAGGAATGCATGGCCTTTAAATAATCCCCATGAACTTTATTTCTCTCAACTGAGCCTTTGATAAAACTCAGGCAGCGGGAGGTAGTTGGAGGTTGTAACTGCTGACAAGGGTCTGGCAGGCAGCTCCCCAGCCTGGGCGAGGGTGACACCTGGGTCCCTGGCACCTACAAGCCATCGTCCATGGGTTCAGCTGTTCACAGACACCCCCTTGCCAAGGGCCCAGTGCACACAGGGCTTTTGTATTTTACTCTGGTCCAAAGCAGACAGCACCGGGAACCTGGTGGAACTAGGAACAGAGCCCAGAGCTTGCAGGGGGCGCTAAGACCCACCCACCTTTGTGTTGCCGAAACACAAAAGATTACCACTGTCTTCGCTGTGCCACGGCTCCTGTTCTTTTTCATAATCAAGTGAATAGGTCAAACCCATGGTTGTGCTCAATTCACAGATGAGCAAACCTTGCCAAGGATGACCCAGCCAGCAAGGACAGAAGCTTTGCTGCCCGCTCACACCTGCCTGATTCTCAGTTCACATGTTTTCAGCTGCTACCCTGAGAAACTCAGCTACATGGAAGAGGAGGTGAAACCTGAGTCTGTAATCCAGTACTCCGGGAGCCTGAGGCAGGAGGATCACAAGTTCCAGCCCAACCCGGACCACCCTGTCTCAAAATAAAAGGGCTGAGGACATAGCTCCATGCAAAGACCTCGCGTTTAATTTCCAGTGCAGATAAACAAACAGAAAAAAAAAAAAAAAAAACACTGTGGGAAAAGTGAAAGAAGCAGTTAATTCGTGGTGTGAGGCGACAGGAAACTCAGCCTTCTTAAGAAAACATGACTCAGGAAGCTGCTGCAGCCTGCAGGCCTGGCAGGAGGGCCGGGGGAAGCAGCTCGCAGTGCCCAACTTGCCAGGCAGTACACATCGGGGGCACCCAGATTTTTAAAAAGCCAGGGGCCTGCGAGGAAAGGCTGGCTTAAACAAGGGCTGCAGGCATCAGGTGGAGGGATCCCTGGAACCAAGCTCAGGAGGTCCCAGAAGTTTCTGGGGGTCTTTTGAGGCCTAAAATATTCCCCCCGAAGTCTCATATGTTTTGGAAAATGATTGGATGGTGTGGACTTTCTGTGCCATTTGGAGGCGGCTCCTGGGGGTGAAACCTGGAAGACTGTGCTCCTGCCCAGCTCCTCCCTCCTCTCTCGGCTTCCTGGCGGCTATGGGGTGAGCCGCTGGCCTTCACCAGGCCCTTCCACTGTGTCTTTTCTGCCTTACAGCTGGCATGCCATAGACTGTACCCTCTGAAAGCCCAAATAAGCCTCTTCGCCTTTAAGTTGAGGATGTCAAGTGTTTGTTCCAGTGACTAGGAAAGCGTCAGAGTCAGCATTGCCCCCACATACATGTGCCATACTAGCTCAACAAACATCTTGGCTATCAACGGGTGGGTAACAAACTGCCCCCAAACCTGGTGGCTTCAAACAGCAAGGATGGGTCCTTCCTTGATCATGGCTTTGTGGGTCAAAAATTTGGGCAGGACTCAGCCAGGAGCTGCTGTTGCTGCCGGGGGTCTCGGCTGGGTCGCCTGCAAAGTCAAGAAGTTCACATTAAAACACCTGTTCCCCTTCCGTGAGACTCACATTGCCTCGCATGTCCGCTGGCCCTCCCAGGGCTGTCCCCTCCCTCGTGAATCTACCTAAGCCTCTTTTTTCCCACTCGGTAGCTGGCTTCCGGGACAGTGGCTCAGGACAAGAGGTGACTGCTCAGATCTGGGCTTCTGCCAAGCTTGTTAATCTCACTTTTGGTGGAGAGGAGGGGTATGGGAAAGGCACGTGGGGTCTTTGCACTGAGCTGCATTCTGAGTCCTCTCTTAAATTTTTTTTTTTTTAAAATTTTGAGACAAGGTCTTCCTAAGCCACAGAGTTGCCCAGATAGAGGCAGTGCCTGCCCTCCTCCTGCCTCAGCCTCCCAGGCTAAGACTAGATTACCAAAAGCAAGTCTCATGGGAGGGAGAGAGCTGGACTAAGGCAGGAAGATTAGAAGGCGTGGCCCAGAGTGACAGGTGGCCACCGGGATTCGTCCCGGAAGAGCGGGAAGCCCAGACTCCCCAAGGGACCGTGTCTTTCCCTCGTTTCGGTGGCCCCAAGTGACAAGCCCTGGTCAGCTGACGCCAACACCTGGCACCGTGCAGCCAGGGGACAGCGCTGCTGGGGCAGGACGTCACAGATGCGGGGGCCCGGTCCCCAGCAGCTGCGAGGACAGTGATTGCCCCAATTTTTGACACCAGGGATCAGTTCGGTGGAAGACCACCCTCGCAATGACCACAGAAGGGGAGAAGGGCTCAAAGCCCCGCCTCCTGTCAATCAGTAGCGGCATTAGAACCTGATAGGAGCGCGCTGACAGAGGGTGGAGCCTCACGCCCGGCTCACCTGCTTGCCATCCTCTGTCTCTGCGGCCCAGTCCTGCCGGTGGCACCTGTCCTCCTCCCAGGGGTCAGGGCCAGGAGCCGGCACGCTTAGCCTCAGCCGTGAGGCACAGGGGTCCGACTCTTTCCCCAAACTTGGGACACTTCCTCACGGTTTCCTCCCCCACGTCCCCGAAGCCCCCAGAGCTACTGCCGGCTCTGGCTGGGACACAGCCCTCCCCTGCACGCCAGGGCGCCTGGACCTTTCAGAACCAGAACCTGGCCCAGTTCCCAGGGCTGCCAGAAACCTTCCCCTGCACGCTCCTCTCCCGGGCCTCAGTGTTGCCAGCTGCCCTATCCTACGGAAGGGTAGGGCCCCCGACACTCAGCGTGGGGACTTCGGAGAGGCAGTGCTCAGCCCAAAACCCCTATAGCAGGTCAGGAAGTGTGGGTGAGGAGCCTGGGGGCTCTGAGGGGTCTGGGGCAGCCTCGGCCCACGCCCTTGCACTGCCCACGCCCTCACACTGCCCCTTATGAGCCCGTCCCCCTTCCTGTCCACCCCTCCTCCTCTCCGCCGGGGACTCACTCATCCTCAAGAATCTGTAGGAGAGGCTGGGGGAATGGCAGAGCGGATAAAGCACTTGCCTAGCAAGCACGAGGCCCTGAGTTCGATTCTTCCCCAGCACCACATAAAGTGGGGTGTGCACACACCTGTAATCCCAGCACTCAGGAGGCTGAGACAGGAGGATTGCGGTGAGTCCAAAGCCAGCCTGGGCTACACAGTGAGTTCAGGACCAGCCTGGGCTACAGAGCAGGACACTGTCATCTGTGTTTACAGCCACCCTGCACCTCTTCCATGACCACCTGAGCTCCGCCTCCCGTCAGCCCAGTGGTGGCATCGGATTCTCACAGGAGAGTGAACCCGGCTGTGACCGGTGCACGTGAGGGACCCAGGAGGCGTGCTCCTTGTGAGAATTCAGTGCCTGCTGATCTGAGGTCGTCACCGCCATCCAACCAAGGAAAAATGCTGTTCTATAAAAGGGTCCTTGGTGCCAAAAATGTCGGGGACCACTGGTTTAAAACGTCCTGGATTACCCATCATTGCTGTCAAATGGTCACCACTGAGGGTCAATCCAACAGCAGCACCACAGCTCTGTCACGGAATTCGGGCTGGGATGTTTGGACGTGTGCGTTTCTTAGCATCACTGCTCCCCCTCTTGCCATCCTAAGTTTGTTCCGCATGTTTGAAAGCCTTGTATGGAGGAGGGTCCCTGGGCCTATGGCGTGCAGGGTCCCCGGAGGATCAAGTCCTGGAGGTCTCCCACAAAAGCATACTCTTCTGCTATCATTACATTTTGGGTGTCCTCTTGATTGAGGTGAAGCGTTAGTAGCCCAGAGTCTCCCTACCCCCATCACACTGCCCCCAGAATAAATACGCATTTGGCTTATCACGTAACATCTCGCAACATCCGTCCATCAGTGGCCACGACAGAAGCTCACTGGACACTAGTGACCCCAGGCCACCTGACCCCAGGCCACCTGACCCCAGGGCCTCATGGGGTTACCGAGTCTCTAGTCAGGTCCACTGAGTCAGACCATGCAGTCTATCAGACAAAGCTTAGGGTACCCATGTGAGCCACACCAGGCTCCCAATCCCTGGCACGTACCAGCTGGCATGGGCCACCTGGACAGGCCCTGGGAGGGACACTTCCAGAGTGTCCCCAACCCTCCATCTCCCCTTCAGCACAGTTGGTGATCACTCATACAACTCGTGGACCTAGAGGACAATCACGACTCGTCACATTTGAATCCCAGACACACACTGAGTAACTTTTTTTTCAATATTGGGGATTGAACCCAGGGCCTTTGCTCTGAGCTACAACCCCAGCTCCTTTTATTGTTGACTTCAAACACTAAGTTGCTGGGTTGCCCAGGGTTGCACGGATGTTGCGAGTTGCTACGTGATAAGCCAAATGTGTATTTATTCCGAGGGCCCATGATGGAGGGGCTCTGAGCTACGAGTCCTTCACATTGAGATATAGCCCCAGCTCACTTTTAAGTTCTGATCTTGAGACAGGGTCTCAATAAGATGCCCAGGCTGGGCTAGAAATTCAAATCCTCCTGTCTCAGCCTCCCGGAGTACTTGGAATTACATGCCTGTACCATGGGGCCTCACTCTCTGGGGCATTCTTAGTCCCAGCCAGAAGGGGCTATCCAGTGTGTGTGGCTCCAACCGTGTACAGGGGCCTCCCGGGGCCCTAGCGTCCCTGCAGGAGGGGCCCTCCTGTCTCTACCTACTCACAGAGCCTGTCCCAGGGCGGAGGGCAGCTTTGGTGGGGCCTTTCGGAGCTCTCTGGTTCCTACAGCTGTTCTCAGAGGGCAACTACAGCCACCCCGACACCACAGCTAGCTGAGGGGAGGGTATCCATGCCCCCAGCAGGACCCGCTGCCCCTCCCCACCAGGCTAGTAACTCCTACCCAACCTCCAGCTTCTTCGAACCTGGGTTTTTCGCTCCGGCAGCTCTGGGCGGGACCATCCCATGTTGCGGGTGCCTGAGGGGAGTTACAGATCCCTGACACCTTTCCACCAGGTGCCCGCGGCACCCTCTCCCCTGCTGTGACCACCAAAATGGTCCCCAGACGTTGCCCCGGAAGTGGGGGCGTGAGGAGGCAAAACCACGCCCAACTGACAAGCAATGATTTATCCATTTACCTGTCGAGTGGATCTGGGGTGGAGCCAGGTCCTTCACACGGAGCTACAACCCCAGACCACTTTTATTTTTGATTTGGAGGAGGGGGGTCTCTCTAAGTCACTAAGTTACCCAAGCTGGGCTCTAACTTGTGATCTTCCTGCCTCAGCCTCCCTGAGAACTGGGATTGGGTTCAAGGGTTCAGAAGAACTGTGCACTCTCAGCAGCCACCGTGGGGGTCACCCCAGGGAATTGCAGGGTGGGGCCGTGGCTGCCCACAGGAAGCTTCTGGGATGTGTGCCCAGCAGAGGGCGCTGTGGACTCAGGGCCCGGGGCACTGCGGGCCACGTGGTGAGCCTCCTTGTGGAAGGCTGGCCTTACCCCATCGCCTCCTCCTCCTCCTCCTGCTCCTCCGGCTGAGGAGACCGAGGTCCTACAGGTGCAGAAGAATGGACCAGGCGTCGGCACAGCCAAGAGAAGGCCCACATTCACCATAGTGCTAGGTCCCTGTCTCACTCCCCGCACTGTCCCCCGCCTGACCGGGGACACTGCAGCAGAGCATGGACCGCATGGGTCCCAGGAGGAAGGCCAGCGACGAGGAGAAGTGGCTAGGAGGAGAGAGCTGTGCAGAGGGACGAGGGTTGGCTCAGGCGCAGGACCCCACTGCCACCCCACCTCATTCCCAGATTCTGTGACCACAGTGATGCCACCCACGCCATTGGCTGCCGAGCAGCAGGCCAAGGGCCCGGTAGTTGGCAGACTTGATGCCCCCGGGAGTGGGTCCTGTTACGGCCTGTTTCACCCATGCAGAGAAGGACCCTGGGTTGCTATCTGTGGTCCCCAGCGAGATCTCAGGCTGCCTAGGGCCTAGATGGAGGCCCCGAAGCCGTGTGAGGGGGACTTGCTAGGTGGTGACGAAGGGGCCCCCGGCCACCCACGTCCATGCTCCTGCCAGGGCAGGGAGTGGGGGGCTTTCCCAGCCACAGGGCAGCTAGGCCTAGGGAGCCAGGGTTGGGGGCTAAGGCTACATTTGCACCCGATCGCACCCTGTTCTCTGCAGCAGCCCCCTATGGTATTCAGACCGTGCTGGGACAGCCATCTGCTCTTGGGGACAGGAACTAGGTGTAAACGCCAAGCGGGGGGTCTTTGGTTTGGGTAACTTTAGGGTTCCTTTCTCTCTCTTCCTGAGGCGCGTTCTGCTTGTTTGCTTCCTTTGTGAGGTGCTGGGGATGGAGCCCAGAGTTTTCACATTAAGCTGACATTCTCAGCAGGGTTTTTATTTTTGATTTTGAGATGATGTCTTGCAAGCTGGGCTCAGACCTGTGATTCTCCTGACTCAGTCTCCCAGGGTGCTGGGGTTCCAGCCGCCAGGCCCCACGAGGCCCAGCTGGAAGCCTATGTACCTGCCCAAGTAGCTTCTGGTGAGCCCTGCACTGCCAGCTGCGCCTTCCAGGATGTGCCAGGCTGCAGGGCCATGAAGGAGGGGACAGGGGCAGGTGATGTCACCCAGGAATGAAGCAAGCCACTGTAGATAGCATCGCCGGCCGGGCTTCCTGCAGGCAAGGTGACTCATGGCAGCAGCAGCCGCAGGGTGATTGTTGTTGTGCCCAGCCTGTGGGACTGGGGGGCTACCACAGCGGGACAGGCCCCCCTGGAGGCCTCGGAACACAGTGTCCCGCCCCCAGCTCCGGAAGCGGCTGCCTCTCCTTCACCCGTTGTCATTATCTCGGTCCCCAGCATGTCGCGGGGTGTGTAGGGTGGTTTCCCCGCCCGCCCCGTGCTCGGGACACGGCGAGGAGCCCAGCCTTCATGTCCTGCGGTGGGACAGGCTGTCTGAGACATGGCACTCTGCTAACCGCGACCACGTGGTGGCCTGGTGGAAGGGACAGCCTGTTCCCCTGCTGCCGCAGGCAGGCACCTGCACGCCCATGCCCACGCCTGCCCCCAGCACCCCCACCCTGCGTCCTTCCCCATTGGCGGGCACTGGAGGACAGGAGAGACCGCGGGTCACTTTCCACACCCTGCCCCATCACTTAGCTGCTCGTCCTCTGTTTGCACACCCTGGGGAAGTTCCTCCTGACACCCAGTGCCCCCTACCCATGCTGCCTCCCTTACCACCTGACACACCCCTCGTTCGTTCCACAAAATAATGTACACTGACCTGGTGGGACTCCAGACCAGGGAAAAGAGGGACAGTCCCTGGGCTCTGGGGTTCACTTGCTACTTGGGGGGAGAAGTGATAGATAAGTAACTTGATGCATGAAACTGTAAGCGATCGGATGAAAATAGTCTTGGGGGCAGAAGGTGCTTGGGCCTCGCCTGAGCCGAGGGTGTGGGGACAGCGTCCCCTCCAGGGAGGTGGCTCATCCTGAGGCCTGCAGGCCAGAAGTCAGCAGCTTTTCCCGGCACAGCCCTCCCACCGGGCACCCAGCCTCTGCCAGGACTGCGGCCGCCCCGGGGCCCTGGCTTCCTGCCCGGCCTGGACCCCTGCCTCAGACAGAGTGCACTCCCACCAGCAGCACCAGGAACTCCACGGCCCACAGGCTGAGCTGGAACACAAGCTCAGTCACCTACCTCCAAGCTGTGCAAGCTCAGGCAGGTGGCTTGATCTCTCTGAGCCAGTTTCTTAAAAAAAAAAAAAAAAAAAAAAAAAAAAAGCCAGGGCGTTGTGAGGGGATTCCGGGAGGGAGTGGTGTCAAGTCACCCAGTATACACAGGTCTGGTGGCGCAGGCCTGTCGTCCCAGCACTCCGGGAGGCTGAGACAAGAGGATCACAAGTGTGAGCCCAGCCTGGGCAGCTTAATGAGACCCCCATCACAAAAACAAGATAAAAAGGTCTGTGGATGGCGCCCCACATGGAGGCCCCGGGATCGAGCCCAGTCCCTTGCACACACACCAAAAAGGAAAGAGGCTGGAGGAATAGCACAGCAGTTAAAGCACTCGCCTTGCTAGAGCGAGGCCCTGAGTTTGATTCCCCAGCACCGCATAAAGCTGGGTGTGGTGGCACATGCCTGTAATCCCAGCTGAGGCAGGAGGATCGTCCGAGGCCATGCTGGGCTCCATAGCGAGTTCAGGACCAGCCTGGGCTACAGAGACAGACCCTGTCTTCAAAAAAAAAAAAAAAAAAAAAAAAAAAGGAAAAGAAAAGAAATCACCTGGCATGTAATATTAGAGACATATTCCAGATGGTAGACCCCGGAGGAGTTAGGAACAGAAGGGGTGACAGGTGCCCTTTAGTGTCACCTTCTGCAAGAGGAGGCTGGGGTGGAGGCTGAGGCGGGACAGTGCATCAGAGCCCTGCGCAGGCCTGCATGGAACCATGGCAAGGGGAGAGCTTGGGGGGACACTCCCCTGGGTGTGGGGAGCTGCCGTGACTGTCCCCTTGCAGCCCAGCTCTGAACTTCCTCTGTGCCTGGTGTGCACAGCCAGGCCCTCTTCCTTCCTCCTTCACACAGCCTGTTTTGGGGAGCGCACCGTCCTGCATCTAGCCCCCCTGCCTTGCAGGCACCCAAAGCCACCATGGTCGGCTAGGCGGGTGCCCCTGGTGTGGGGTGCCAGCAGTCCACCGGACAGTGGCCTCAGCCTCAACCTCCCTCAACATGAATGCTGGAATATGGAAATGCTTACTAAGGCCCTGGAAGGAAGGGCTCAGGGCTCTAGGCAGAGCGGGAGGCCTTCCAGGTGGGACCCTGTCCCTAGGTGACTGCAGCCCCCACCCCAACCCCACACCCTCTGTACCTGGGTCCCCAGGGATGGGGAGCACCACTAGGCCCTGTAAGCTTCAGGGCAGGAAACACGGCAGCCGATTGTGTTTGGGGACAACTTTCTGCACCCGTGAAGCTGTGTAACCCTCAGGACAGAGCGGAATCGGGGAAGGGGGTCCCCTCGCCGTGGGCCATGAGCTTGCTCCCCGGGACCAGCTTCACGGTGTCCCCAAGGGCCACAGGGGCAGGCACACGGAACATTGCTGATAGCATGCCTGGCCTGGCTGGGCCCAGGGGGAAGTGGTTTGGACGTGAGCAGGCCAAACAGTGTCGCTTCCCCTCGAGGCAGGAAGTGACAGATAAAGAAGCCAGTGCCCGGAGCAGGCACAACACCCAACGTGGAAGTCAGGGGGGTGAGGAGGCGCTCGGGCGTTTCCCCTGCCCCCCACCCACTGCGGGGCAGAGGTCTCGGCTCTGGGCCAAGGACGACAGGCAGCCGCCCTGCAGCCAGCTCCTGCCCACCTGCCTGCACATGTATGTGGGTTGCGGTGTGTTACACCGGCATGAGGCTGGGCCTGGTGGTGCAGGTGTGTGATCCCAGCTCTCAGGGAGGCTGAGGCAGGAGGAGCCCAATTTTGAGCCCAGCCTGGTATCTGAGTGACTTAGTGAGACCCTGTTTCAAAGTCAAAAATCAAAATGAGCCGGGGATGGAGCTCAGTGTGCAGGCCCTGGGATTGATCCCCAGTGCTGCAACAAGAAAACAGAGGGTGGGCAGGAGGGGCCTGTGTGTGCCCGCGGGTAAGAGCCTGTCCCCACCTCCACCTGCCACAGGGGACAGGAGGCCCGACTCTAATCCTCACCTCCAGGCCCCAAACCACAGGATCTCCGCTGCAGGGCAGGGGAGTAGGAGGGTGGAGAGGTCAGGCAGGGCAGGGCACGTGGGAGTGGCCAGGGCTCTCAGGAAGGGGACCCTCTTCTCCCACAAGCCGGCCTGTCTTTTCAGCTCTGCACCACTCAGGAAACTCGGCAGCACCGACCTCACCTGCCACCCAACCGGGTTTGGAGGGGCACCAGCCTGGATGGCAGAATGAAACCTGGTCTCAAAAAAATAAAATGTAGATCTAGCACAAACGTGACTGTTCAGCTTTATGCTGTCCCAGGCCACGGTCCAAGGTAGATCTGAGAGCCGGGACGCCCGGCAGAATTGCCACCCCAACAGCTCTCCCGGGCGTGGGGACAGACTGCTTGAAAGCGGCTTGGCATTTTGAGTCTCTGCTGGCCAGCGACTGTTCTCTGCCCACACCAACCCCCTGTGGCTGGCTGGCGGGGTGGACACAGGGGCCACCCTTTCTGTGCCCATCTTCTCTGCTCATCTGCCCGCCCCACTGTCCCCTCAGGTGTAACTCACGAAGCCCAACCCTGGGCAGAGACTGAGCCAGCGGTCCGGCCACGCCACGGCCCTGTCTTAGAACCGTGAGCAAACCAACCATCAGTGTTTTGAGCCAATAAACTGTGAGCTGCGGGATGCTTGTTACACAGCACTTGATGACTGTTGCAGCGGCGGGGGCCAGCAGAAGGCCAGGCTGCCCTTGAACCCCCCTCGGTCCGGTTCTGCCATCAGGTCTCCTTCCTGGTGCCCCCCTGTGTTTCTCCTCATGTCTCCTCAGTGAGTTGCTCTGTTTAGGGTTGAGCTGGCGGGAGGTCAAAGGTCACTGACCCTCAAGCGATCACAAACAACATCAGAGCCTCTGAGACTTCACCTCAGGACCTGGTGGGGAATGCCGGGCGGGTGCATGTTGGGAACAGAGCCAGCCTCTGTCTGCGGTGAGCTGGGCCCGCAGGGGGCTGGGACATCTGTTTTCCAACCGGATTCAGTAAATAGAGCTGCTTCCCTCAGTCCCTCCGCCCTCGGCCCTACAGGAAACGGGAGCCAGAGTCTGGCCAGCAGGGTCGGAGGCCCTGCTGCTGAGATGTGGAGTGCGGGGCCTCCTGCCCCGGGGCCAGCCGGGCAGGGGCACTCAGGGCTGACCTTGGGCACAGAGTCCCTGGCTGCTGCCCCTGCTGGTGGCTGTCAGCAACCCAATCAGCATGTGGCGTGCGCATCCTAGGACCCTCAGGGTCATGCACCGAAAGGATGCATTAGGGACAAAACCCAGATCCTCCGCCAAGTGCCTCAGGCAATAAGGAAAGTGTATCCCAGAACAGGAAGTGCCAAGGAAGGGCAGTTCCAAGACAGGCTGACATGGCCCAAGAGCCACGTTGTCCCTTTCCTGTCCCTCCGCAGCTCTCAGGTGCTGCCTTAGCCTGGCCAGCCTCCCTGATGGTTGCAAGAAGGCTGCCACAGTGCCAGGCGTCACATCGGCACACAGCCGGGCCCACAAGCAGCAACACCCACAAGCAGCAGGAAACATTCAGGAAAACTCTTCCCTGAAGCACTCAGGGGACTGTTCCTCACCGGCCAGTGGCTGGAGTCATGCCACCCCCCCCCCCACCACACACACACACACACACACACACACACACACACACACAAACACACACGGGATCTGACCTGAGGAAAGGGGATATTGTCTCTATGAAAGAAAGAGATAGGTGTCAGGGAATGGCCTGGGGTGGCGGCGGGAAGGAGACAGCGCTGGCTGTGCTCGGTGGGGCAGGGCCAGGCTGGGATTTACACGTGGGCCGGGCCCAGGCCTGTCACTCACCTGAAGGCTTCCCCAGGAACTCACAGGGTTGCACAAGCACACACGTCAGGATGCAGGAACTGCGGGATCCAGGTGGAGGCCGGCCCCTCCCCTGACAGTCTTGGTTTGGTCCAGATTGGACTGGAATTCCAGACCCTTTCTGTGCTATTTCTTTTTCTTGAGATGCTTTTTTGTTTTTTGTTTTTGTTGTTGTTGTTCTTTTTTTTTCCCCAGGGGACCTCACTCTGTTATGCCAGCTGATCCGGAACTATGGAGCCCAGGCTGGCCACGAATTATAGCAATCTTCCTGCCTCAGACTCCCGAGTGCTGGGATTACAGGAGTGTTGACACCTGGCTAGGGCTTTGTGCATGCTAGGCAAGTGCTCTGACCACTGACCAATAATGCCCCAACCCAAGATCCCCAAGGCTGCCTTCTCCAGCCTGGGCAATTTATCAAGACCTTGTCTTTAAAAAAAATTATTCTTTTGAGACAGGTTCTCAGTCTGTAACCCAGGCTGGTACTGAACTCACTATGGAGCCTAGGCTGGCCTTGGGTTTGGCAATCTTCCTGCCTCAGTCTCCTGAGAGCTGGGATTGCAGGCTTGTGCCACCAAGTCTGGCTAATCATTTTTTTTTAAATGTGGTGTAGGGTATTTGAACCCAGGACCTCACACATGTTAGGCAAGCACTTGAACCGCGGAGCTATGCCGTACCCCAATTATGTTAACAATCTCTGTCAAGTTCATGAAAGCAAAACCTGCCCATCATGTCTCACTGTGTTTAAAGGCAGCTTAGAATAATCTCATTTTAAAGAGCTCCTGAGTAGAGGCAGCCAGGGACACACATCTGGGGCAGGTAAGAGCTGTCCCCACTGAACTGTGCCCTAGCCCTGCTCGCCTGTGAGGTCTCCTCCTTCTTGGAGTTTGTGGTCCACAAACATGCCCACTTTTTGACGAAAACAGTAAAGTCTTGGGCTGGCCAAGTACCCCCAGCTTCTCTTGCACTGTCTGCCGGCCCCTGTAACAGAGAAGAAACCCTCCTGGAGCCATCCCAACCCCCATCCCGCCCAGCCTGGCCACTCAGCTCGAGACCCCGGGATTTGGGGTGCCTAGCAGGGAAGGCTGGGGTGCAGGGGATTCTGGGTATGGTCTAAGGCCCACCCTGGAGGTGGTGGCCCCGGAGGAAGGCAGAGACACAGAGGGAAAGGAACTGGCCACAAGGACATCTCTGTTGGTGAGTGGTACTGGGAATCTCCAGCCCATTTTTATTTTTGATGTCGAGACAACCGAAGTCCCTCTAAGTTGTTTGGTTGGGCTCGAACTTGGGATCTCCCTGCCTCAGTCTCACAGAGGAGGATTACAGACGTGCGCCCTCAGGCCCTGAAACATCTTGAAACAACACAACAAAATACGACGTCCCTTAGTCTCTCCCTCTGCTGAAGGGAAGGCGGGCTCTCTCCTTGCACGCAGTGTAGGACATGCTTAGGGGTGCAGGTGCCTCCTCCCTGTCTGGCTCCTGTCCGGTGTGACACCCAGATGGGACTGGGGCTCACCCGGCTAGCCTGGGGATCCTGGGCGAGCCTGCTAGGTGACCTGGGCCCCATGCTGTGGACCGGGTCATTGGAGCAGGGCCATGGTCATTGAATGATGGGAAAATACCAGCTGAGCTCAGGCAATGTGGTTGAAACATACAGTGAATGTTTTAATTTTTAAAATTTATACAGTAAACTCCACGTGTGTGGCCACGAATCCCCTGTGCTTATCCCATCCCTTTGGCCACTTGCTAAGGCGATTTTAAGGGCTCTTCATGTGTAGCCCTGTGGAGTGTGGTCAAAACTAGGGGGCTGGAGGAAGGGCACAGTGGTTAAAGGGAGGGATGGACCAGCAAGGAGAGCCGGAGGGGTGCCAGAGCAGAATGGGGGTGACCCTCAGGCAGCCCCAGCTTCTGCCTCTCTGAATCCTGCCAACCCCAGGAGGAGGACTGACTGGGAGTCCGGCTATTTAGGAAGAAAGATAGGGCTCTTCCCTCACCTCCCACCACCACCCAGCCTGCCTCTTGAGGCACCCAGATCCAGTCTGTAATCTCAGTACTCAAGGAGGCTGAGGCAGGAGGATCACAAGCTGACCCTCAGCTAAGCCTGGTCAACTGAGTGACTTAGCGAGACCCCATTCAAAATCAAAACCAAAGAATGGTCTGGGGGTGTAGCTCAGTGTGAAGGCCCCGGGCTCAACGCCATTTCCGCACGCACACCCACACAAGCAAAGACGTGGTGAGCTGATGGGACCGAGGACGTAGCTCCGTGGTAGGCCACTCACTTAGCACGGGTGAGGCCCTGGGCTTGACTCCAGCACTTGAGGGACAGGGAGGGCGCGCGCACCGCACGCCCCCAGTTCAGCAGGGTGCCCAGGCCCCGGGGTGGAGCTCCGGCTCGAATGCACACGGCCCTGGGTCCATCCCCGGAACCGAAGAAGAATAAAGGACGTTCTCTACAGGGCTCTGAGAAATGTTTGTTGACTGACTGCTACCTGGATAAAGTCATTAGAAATGTAAGTCAGGAAGGAATTTCGAGCCAGATGGGGTGGCTGGACTTGCGGCTGCAGGGTGCAGGCAGAGCTGCTTGGCCCCCAACACACCTGTGGCTCCATCCCTGCACTGCTGACTTGCCCCTTGCCCCAGGTACCTAGCTGCGGCCCTTCCTGCCAGGCTGGGCCCGCCCTGCTGGTGGCGGCTGCAGGTGGCAGCCATCAGGCTAAAAGGGGCATAACCAGGTGGGGCTCCTGTCCCGTCTCCTCCTCCCTCGGGCACTTTGGGGCCGGGGCAGGCCATCTGCCCACTCAGCAGGACTGGGGACTTGGTGGGGGGCGTCCTGGCTCAGCTTGGCCTGGGCCTGGTGATCCCTCCGACGCTGACCATGGCCACACTTGGCTCACCACCCGGCACCAGCTCACTGAGGCAAGTTGCCGAACACTTAGTCTCTGTCATGTGAAGCAGATACCCATCCCACAGCTGTGGAAACTGAGGCCCAGAGACAGATGAACCAAGTACTTCCTGAAGTCCTAGCTGCTGGGAGCGGGGAGAGAACACAGCCATCTACCTGGGTGTCTCCACCACTGCTACGGTGCGTCTCTTCTACAACTTGTGTTTTAAAAAATAACACGTGGATTGGGGGGTGGCAGTACAGGCCTGGCACCCAGCGTTCCAGGAGGCCCAGACAGAAGGACAACGAATTCAAGCCTAGGCTGGGCAAAACTCTGTCTCAATGAATTAATAAGATACATGCATACATACACATGGGCTGGGGGTGTAGCTCAGTGCAAAGGTGCTGGCGTTGATCACCACCTGCAGGGAAGAGGATAAATGAAGGGGGAAAGCAAGCTGGGCAATATGGTGCCCCCCTGTAATCAGCCCTACCTCCCAGGAAGCTGAGACAGGAGGATCGTGAGCTTAGGAGCAGCCCGGGCTATACAGGGACTTCAAGCCCAGCGGGAACTATATAGCAAATCCCTTTCTCAATTCAAAAAAAAAGAAAGAAAGAAAGAAAGAAAGAAAGAAAGAAAGAAAGAAAGAAAAAGAAAAGAAGAAGAAACAGTGACTTACCTGGGCAACAAAGCCTTTGGCACTGAGGACACAGACATGTGACACACCCAGGCCATTCCCAGCCGCGTGTCACTCATGCACAGCTGGCTCCTCCTGGAGCCGCTGGGATGCCCCAAGACACTGTAAGAACCGGTTTGGGTCCCGCTAACTCTGAACCCCACTCCAGGCCCCCAGCTCTGGCCCAGGCCTGTTGCTCTGGAAATGCAAAAGTGCGTTCTTTCAAGGCGCTTGCCCCCAGCACCCCTGCTGGAATTGGGAGGGGACTGACAGCCCCCCCACCCACACACTCAGAAGCACACACGCACATACACACATGCGCGCACACACACACACACACACACACACACACACACACACACACACACAAAACCCACAATGGCTTGGGCCCACCCTCAGCACCCCTGAAGTTAAGATCCGCCCAGTCTCAGGGACTTCCCCACCAAGCCCGCCTTGAGGCACCTGGCTCCCCGGGCTGGGCCTCCCGCGCTCCCCACAGTGTCTGGCCCTGTCCCCAGCTCCTCAACCCCTAGGTCAGGCACGGGTGTCTGTCTCTCCCTCCCACCATGCTTGCTGTGCCCAAGACAACATCTTGCCAGTCCCCAGCCCTGGCTGCACCCACGGCCAGGTCCTGTACCTAGTTTTATCCACACACACCCCCCCACCTGCACCTCCTGAGACCCAGGGGATACATAGGTGAGGCAGAGGGAGCTGGGGGTGTCAGAGGAGCCTACCGTCGGCTCCAGCCACCCGGCCAGCCCTCCCAGGGCGCCGTCCCACCCATGAAGGCCGTAGCCCCACGCCGTGACTCCTGCTGAGGCTGGACTCCAGCCCCGGGGACGGACTGATTCCTCACACGGGCCGGGGCCTGGGTCACCATGCAGCCCTGAGCTGGGCAAGCTGGCCCTGCAGGTCAAGCGACCGGTCCCCACGCCTGCTCCTCTAGCTCCACCCAGGAGACCCCAGGCATAATAACGCCAGCTGGTGCAGGCCCTGGGGTCACCGATGGGCATCCACTGGGCATGTGAGTGGGTGACCGGGGTGGAGGACGGGGACAAGGGGCCCGCGGGCCCAGCTCCAGTACCACGTGTACTTAACGGGCACAAGTTAAAAGCAGAGCCAGAGTCCCCAAAGCGCGGGCGGCAGCTAGACCAGGCTTCTGGGCACCTCAGCAAGGCCTCCCCTGCCCTGTGGGAAGACCAGTGGCTCTGCAGAGTGTCACCCACCCCCGTGTGGCCGGTGGCCCCGGAGGTCGGTTCTGCGCCCTTTGCAGTGTTTTGTAGGTGGAGAGCAAGGACTTCATGTCTCACCCGTGTGTGTTAGGGGCGGGTGGGCATGTGGGCGCAGAGACCAAGCCCAGGACCTTCACAGGGCACTGCGTCCCAGCCTGCTTTTATTCTGAGTCAGGTTGTCACCAAGAACCCGGCTGCCCAGGCTGGGCTCCGGCTTTCCGTCCTCCTGCCCGGCCCCCAGAGTGCCAGGACCACTGGCCTGACCCCCGCCCCCGGCCGGCAAGTGTGTGGCCAGAGGGACAAGGGTGGCAATGCTTCCTTCCCGTCCCTACTTCGTGGAGGGGACGACCAAGGCTCAGAGAAACATGACTGTCACGAAGTCCTGCAGAGCTGGAATGGAATCATCAGGTCAAGCAGCTCCTGGATCCCTGTCACAACGGGCCGCCCTGGGGGCGGGTGGGGTGGATATATTTGGTTCTGAGATGCCTCTGTCAGCAGCTGGGGGGCCCAGGCTGGAAGGGCCTGTAGGGCTGAGGCACAGCCAGGAGCCAGGTCCACCCTCCCAGAGCTTTTCCTCGTCAGGTGCATGGGTGTGGCGGCCACCCAGTGCCCTAATTAACTCCTGTTGACAGTTTCTGGCTAGTGTGTTATCACCTTGGGCGGCTTATCTTTATCGGAGGAGGCAAAGGTGGGCGCAAGGACCTCAAAGCCACCACTCCAGACCTCCAGCACTTAGGACCTTTATTACCGGCTGAAGAACCGCCCAGGCCTGCCCTGATTTGGAGAGCCTTGGGTTGGCCAAGTGGGTAGGGCCAAGTCCTCTCCCCGTGGCCGCATGGGAATGGAGGGACCCAGGTCCAGGACAAGGCTGGCCAGGACCCAGCCTCCTGGTGGCCACCCTCGGCACCCCACAGCCATGCCTGGGGCCAGACCCCCCAGCCTACACCTGTGAAAAGACCTCCAGCCAGTCCTGAGGCCTCCTCGCCAGGACAAAGTTTCTGGCTTTATCAGCCAAGGGGTAGAATATTAATCTGGCCACTGCCCCAGACCTGACCCTTGACGGTCAGGTCTCTATGCAGGTGGGTGGTATCTGTGATCCAGGACAGGGGGGTGGCCCTGGGGGAGGCCCTGCGTGTGGCTCCTACTGGACACCAGAGCAGCTTGACCTAGCATTTTCCCTGGCCTTGGCACTCCCTCAGCCCCCGCAGGGCCTGGAGGAAACTTCTCCCCTCCGACGCCACCCCTGAGATTCCTGCCTGGACCCCGTCGAGGGATGGGCCCTGGTGACCTAAGGGACCGGGGTCCTACTCCCAGCTTGGCCAAGGCCTCCATCCCCATGCCAGGCCCCAGCTGTGCTACCTATACAATGGGTATGAGCCAGGCCCTGTGGTGCAGGCTTGTGATCCCAGTACTGTGGGAGGCTGAGGCAGGAGGATTCCAAGCTCCCATCGAGCCAGGGCAACTTAGAAATTTAGGGAGATTCTGTCTCAAAATAAAAACCAAAAAACTGGGCTGGGTATATAGCTCAGAGCAAAGGCCCTGGGCTGGATCCCCAGTACCACAGAAAGAGGACAGGGTGGAGAGGCACTGGTCCGCACAGGAGTGTGCCCACCTTCCTGGGGCATTGTGGGGCATTGTCCAGACGGCTGGGCGGTACCCTTTATGGCCAGGCATAAAAGGTAATTATTGACCCTATCAATGTTGCCCTGTGCGTCATGCCCGCCCAGGCCCGACCCTGCCGGGCCTTGGATTACTTTACAGTCACATGAAAGGAGCCTCCAGCCGACCCGGGGGGACTTTGGCTCTCAAGGGGGAGACGCAGGGAGTGGTTCCCTAGAGACTGGCTTCCTTACAATATTTACTTGGCCAGAGACGAGCCTCCTCCTCTCACCGAACACCAGGATTGTCTCGGTTCAGCCTGCTAACCCACAGTGTCACCAGAGCCCCGCCCCTCCTGTCCTCTCCCCTTTGTGACAGAATGAGCAGCCTGGACCCACCCAGCAGCATCCTCGCCGGGCTGGGACGTGGGACAGACCGAGGTGGCACTGCTTCCTCCCACTGAGCCCTCCCTGACCCCACGAAGTAGACACCTCTGCTACGGGCAAGCAAACGCAGGCTCAGAGAGGCTGAGTGACTTGCCTGGGTCCCACAGCCAGGAAACAGCCAGCCTGGGCACCTCCAGTAGCCACTGCGCGAACCTAGAGCAGGTCAAAGCTACTGCACACTCCCAGCTCAGTTCCGGAGCCGGGAGGGAATGTCAGGAGTGACAGGCAGGACCAGGGCCCTGGGCACGGTGGGGTGGTCAGGGACCATGGCAGGAAGGTTGGGAAGGGCTGAGGTCCCCTGCCTGAGGGACCCTAGACTTTGTCAAGCCACGGAGGGCTCATGAGCAGGGGCAGAGGTGTGCCAGGGCCAGAATTGAGAAGCCCAGGTCTCAAGCCGCAGAGAGGAGGCTGGGCACTGATGCTCTCGGGCTGTTAGGCCCAGAGTTGGGTAAGGTAGACCTCTGGGGACAGTTGGGGACGGCCACACTCCTGCATCTGTGTCCCCACTCTCCCCGTTACCAGCTGCCCAGCCCTAGGCAGGTCCTTCTGCCCCACTGACCTCTGTTTCCTCATCTGTAAAGTGGGCCTGTCGCAGTGGCTACAGCTCGGAGAACAGGCTGACCTGCCCGGTTCAGCATCGGACACGGAACACGCACTCAGAAAATGGCAGCTTCCCTCATTACTAAAATGCACCATTCTCGGCCAGCCCGGTGGCTCAGACCGGGCACCCCAGGCCTCCAGGAGGCTGAAGCAGGAGAATAGCAAGTTTGAGACCAACCCAGGCAATTGAGTGACTTAGTGAGAACTTGCCTCAAAAAAAAAAAAAAATTAATGAAAAGGGCTCAGGGAGCTGGGGGAGTAGCTCAGCGGTTCAAGTGCTTGCCTAGCAAGTGCAAGGCCCTGGGTTCAATTCCCCAGCACCATGTAAACCAGGTGGGGTGGCAGGTGCGCGCCTGTCATCTCAACACTCGGGAAGCTGAAGCAGGAGGATTGCCTAAATTCAAAGCCCGCCTGAGCCACACACTGAGTTCAGAAGCAGCCTGGACGATAGAGCAAGATCCGATCTCAAAAGGAAGGTGGGGGGGGGGAGACCCAGAATACAGTCTTTCCACAGAACTAAATGAAGGGGTAGTGGGAGCTGGGGGAGGGAGAGGGCCTGGGAGAGGCAAACAGGGTGAGGGGAGGGGCCTGCAACGCTGACACAGCATACATGTGCATAAAATACCCAAGTTCAATGTAAATATTATGTATCGCATATACACATATTAATAAAGTGGGAAGAAAGGCGGGGCTGGGAACGTAGCTTGGTGTGAGAGCCTTGGGTTCAACCTCCCAGCACTACCAAAACAAGAAAAGTACCACTCTCTGAGCTAGACATAATGGCATGTGCCTATAACCCCAGCACTCGGGAGGCTGAGGCAGGAGGATCACGGGTTTGAACCCAGCCCAGAGGACTTTGTGATTTGGCAAGTACCATAACCAGCCAATCCTGGTGCAATCCTCAGTACCATCAAGCAATCAAAAAGGCAGGACACTCTGCCAAACTCCTGGCGGTATAAATTAGGGAGTCTGTCATTAACTCTCTAAAGCAGCTGGGTCAGCAAGAAGAGTCTGGTTTTGGGGGCAGGAACAAACATCCCAGGGCCAGGGTGAGTGTGGCTCAGTGGTAGAGTGCCTGCCCAGCATGAGGGAGGCTCTGGGTTCAAGTCCCTGTCTTTGCAAACAAACAAAAAAAATCCCAATATCGTGGTGGTTGAAAACGGCAAAGATTAAGCTCTCCTTGCCCCAAGGAGCACTGTGGGTCACCAGGGACTCTCTGATCCTCCCTCAGAGACACGGGCCAGATGGACCCCCGATCAGCATCATGGCTTACGGTGACCATGGCAACAAGAAGGGGGATGGAGGAATGGAGATGGCACAGTGGTTACAGCACTTGCCTTGCAAGTACGAGGCCCTGAGTTCAATGCCCCAGCACCACAGAAAGCCAGGCGTGGTGGCGCACGCCTGTAATCCCAGCACTCGGGAGGCTGAGGCAGGGGGATTGCCATGAGTCCAAGGCCAGCCTGGGCTACAGAGCGAGACCCCGTCTCAAAAATAAATAAATAATAAAAAACGCAGTACAGTAGACAACCCAGTGCTCTTGTCCCCCCTCGCTCTGAGCACATTCCTTGTCTGGCTATTTCCTGTGCTCTCGAGCCCACATGCATGCGTCCGGGTATCCGTGTGTGGTCCTGGGGACCAAGCGCAGGGCCTTCGCCCTGAACTACACCCCCAGCCCATTTATAGTTTTGATTATGAGACAGAGTCTCACCAAGTCACCAAGGTGCCCAGTCCGGACTGAATCTGCAGTCCTCCAGCCCCAGCCTCCCAGAGCGCTGGGATTCTAGGCGTGCACCACCGCCCTTGGCACTGAAAACATTATTTTTTTAAATCAAAGGCTCTATCAGTGTGTACAGGGCCAGCCCGGATCTGAATTCACCAGGTAGGCCAGGCTAGCCTCAAACTTACAGCAATCCTCCCGCCTCAGCCTCCCAAGTGCTAAGACGATGAGCCTGTACCACCACACCCAGATGATTTGTCTGCGGCGCTGGAGGATTGAACCCAGGGCCTCGTGCGCGACAGGCACCTGCTCCGGCCGCTGCCCTCTGCCCTGGCCGTGTGTCTCCCGCAGCAGGAGGCGTTCACACGTTCACCTTGCTTCTGGATCCCTGGGTCCAGGGTGTGGCCTCGGACGTGGCGGCTTCAGACCCTGAGGAGCCCACCGGCTGCAGGGCCAACAAGCGGTGGCCGCCTGGCCTGGCCGTGTCCTGTTCCCAGGGGAGCTGGAAGGCTGGCAGACCCAGTCCCGGCCCTCCTTCACAGGTTGTCCCTACTGAGGACCACGACAAATGCAGGACCCACGGCCACTTCCGGGAAAGGCCTCTGGCTTCTCTTCTTCTTCGGTGCCTCGGTTTCCCCAGATGTAAATAGATGACAGTGAACTCCACAGAAAGGGGTCACCCGCACCCAAGTGAGCTACAACTGGGCTGGCAGGGACCAGGGACCTGGGCTCAGTGTGTGGCATCTCACCCGCCTGCCTCCAAAGGGAGTAGGGCTGCGGCCCCTTAGGCTGGGGGTGCAGGCCTGGGCCATCTCCAGGGGGTGTCGTCAGGCAGCCAGTAGGGGCCTGCACCTGCCAGTAGGTTTAAAGGGTCAAAGGGGGGCTGGAGGAACGGCTCAGCGGTTACAGCTGCGCTAAGACAAGCGCTAAGTACCGGAGTCCGAGTCCCCAGCACCGCAGGAGCTGGGCGTGGTGGCGCACACCTGTAATCCCAGCACTCTGGGTGACTGAGGCAGGAGGATCGCCTGTTCCCACCCGGCCGGGCACCTTAGTGAGACTGTTTCACCCAAGCTAAAAAGCGGGATGGAGATGTAGCTCAGTGTGAAAGCCCTGGGCCCAGTCCCCAGAAGAAAACACACACACATACACACACACCACCACCAACAAACATGGGTGAGCCTGGGGGAGGGGAGGGGCCCGAGGCTGTGTGTGCAGGGGTGAGAAGGCCAAGCTGCGGAGAGGCTACTTCAGCCACCCATTGGTCTTAGGAACAGCGCCAGAGACCAGCAAGGCGCGTGGGTCTGCCGAGCGCGGCCCTGTCCCACGGCGGGATCACGCAGGGCTGGGGTCGTCCTCTCCGCGACCACCACAGGGCGGCCCTCAGGATGGCCCCTCCGCCCCCAACCCGGAGGGGTACAGCAGGCGGGCATGGGACAGTCCTCCAGCGCTGCCCTTCCATAAAGAGCATCTGTGCCCGGGCGGCGCCCGCCCACCTGGGCCAGAGGGGAACACGGCTGCAGTGAGCCTGGACAAAGCGGCTGTGTCAGCCTGGGGAGAGGTGGCCCAGGAAGCGAAGTGTTAATGCGCCTCCTTCCTGCCCTGCCCCTGCCAGCTCCCAGCCGCCCGCCTCCAGGCACACTCCCGCCACATCCCTGGCTGCGGATCTGTCCCTCCGGCTCGCCCGCCCGCGGGTTTGTGGCTTCCCGTGGTGGAGGAAGCCCGGGCTGGCTGCTCCACACCAGGCCCGGCTGGGGGACAAGACCAGAGGACACCCCAGGGGGACCCGCAGGGACAGGCTTTGGGAGCCAGAGCGATCCCAGAGGAACGGAGAGGACAAAGAAGCCCATTCAAAGGGACGGCACCGGCTTATAGGACACAGGTCATAAAGCTCAGGAGCTCCTGGGTTTGTTTTGCAGTACTAGAGAGGGAACCCAGGGCCTTTGCACAGAGCTACATCTGCAGAGCCCATTTCCTTTCTCTCTCTCTTTTTTAAATTTTGTGACAGTCTCACTGAGTCTCTAAGTTGCCCAGGCTGGGCTGGAACTTGAGGTCGCCCTGCCTCAGCCTCCCTGAGTGCTGGGATTAAAGGCCTGCACCGGATAGGATTTTTTTCTAAGTGTCCTAGGAGGGCAGGTCACAGGCCTCGGACGAAGTCCTATGAATTTACGATGTCATTAGTTTCTACGAAAAAAAGTACAACTTCCATCAACCCTGCTTTGTAGCTGACATCCCCGGGGCACTGAGACGTCGCAGTGCTGGCGGTGGTGACAGGGCGCCCAGCGGCCAGCCTCAGCATGGCCAAGCATTCAAGGAAGCCACTGCAGCGACTCCCTTTGTGTTGGCCACAGGACTTTGGTTCTAGCGACAAGTCCCTGGACCAGCCCGTGAAGACTGAGTTGGTGTCTCCCAGTGCTAGCATGGCTTCAGACACCCTGGGACCCTTTTGCGCCTCAAGGTCCTTAAACACAGGTACTTTCGCGGGTTCCGCTGGCGCAGGCCTACAATGCCAGCACTTCAGGAAGTTCAGGCAGGAGGATTGCAAGTTCGAGCCCTGCCTGGGCCTTCTGGTAACTTAGTGAGACCCTGCCCTGGAAGAACGGTAATAAAAGAGCTGGAGATGTCCTTCTGAGGGGAGCCTCCACTTAATCCCCAGCGCTGTAAACACACACAAGCAAACCAAGAAGCCGGTCCCTTTGGCAAGCCGCTGTCCCCCACAGGGGACAAATTTTCATGCCTATATTGAGGACATTAAACAAAGCGCAGACCCTGAAAGCACTACTGACCAGATAAACTACTCACGGTTGTTTCTTTTTATTTTTATTTTTTTGCCTCAGTCAGAGGATTTAATTAATTTATTTATGTATTTATTTATTTATTTTGAGACAGGGTTTCGCTCTGCAGCCCAGGCTGGTCCTGAACTCACTATGGAGCCCAGGCTGGCCTTGGACTCAGGGCAATCCTCCTGCCTCAGCCTCCCGAGTGCTGGGATTCCAGGCTCCATGCCTCCAATGGGCTTGGCTCTGACTTCTGTTTTGACGGCTTCGCCTCAGGGAAGTCGAAAGCCATCAAAAGGCAGAGCCAGCACCTGGACTCACCCCAGGACAGCGGGCAGCGCAGCGCAGCGCTGTGAGGCTGAGTGGGAGGAAGTGCAGGGAGCTGCCGGCACATCCTCTCTCCCGCCGCCTGTATTGTTCACAGAACCGAAAGAGTGATGGCTTTCCTTCCTCTCTTGAAGAAAACAAGAGAATGAAAACAAACAGGGGCGGGGAACTCCCCTACGCAGCCTTCACTAGGACCGAGGGAGACACAGTCCCATCAGGACCTGAGCCCCTGCCGCCGTAACCCTCAGGACTGCAGAGCGGCCCCCCTTCCTGCAACTGGCCCCTGCTCCCCGCCAGGGGACACATGCAGCAGGGGCAGCGGGGGCCTGCCAGAGAGCTTTCTAAACCCTAAATCCGAAGAAAAGTCAGAACATATACACCTGAGGGATCAAAACAGCCCCCACACAGCCAGGCCCAGGTCACAGGCCTGGAATCCCAGCACTGTGGGAGGCTGAGGCAGGAGGATCACTGTTTACACCCAGCCTGGGCAACTTATCAATGTGGAGACCCTGTCTCAAAATCAGAACCAAAAAAGGGGCACAGCACGAAGGCCTGGGTTTGATTACTATTGCCACAAAAAAGAAAAAAAAAAAAAACCTGCCCCCACCAGCCTTTGTGAGTTCCCACAGCCAGCTGTCACTCAGCCCCAGATCACCCTGCTGCTCACACCTAAGCTACCTGCCCTGAAATCCCCAAAGCGCCTTCCAAGCCTTGATCTGAGCTGCATGACAGAGCCCACCGAAAGCCTGGGAGTACTCGGGGCTCCTAGGAATGGTTTCCTCTCCTTCCCAGCCCGCCCACCCACCACCTGATTTGGCCTTTAGTCCAGACAGCTAGTGCTGATTGGCTCTTTAGGGGTGACTGGCAGCCTGCAGAGATCTCTGCCTGCTATCTGCAAGCTTGTGGCCTTAAAGGCTCAGCAGGGTGGGAGCCTGCAGTGACAGGACAGTGGTCTCAAGGTACACACCCATTCGTCAGCATCTTCCTTACCGGGGACTTGAAGGCCATCTGCACCTTTTGAAAACTGCCTAGATACATGAAAGCGGAAGTTCCGATCAGTGGCTGTCCATGGCCTAGAGGAATGGGGTGGCACAGATGGAGATGAACAGTGGGCCAGCATGTGGCACTTCATCAGTGCTTACAGCCACTCCCCATCACTCACATGACCTCCTGGGCGTCATTTCTTGTCTGATCAAGGACAGCATTAGACTCTCACAGGAACGCAGCCCCTGTGACCCATGCATGTGAGAGGTCTGGGTGGTGTGCTCCTTGTGAGAACCCAATGCCTGGTGACCTGACGTGGAACCGAGGTGGTGGTGCTAGTACTGTCCCCCTCTCAAGCCTTCTGCATATGGAAAAATTACCTTGTGCAAAATCCGTCTCAGTAAAGGTTGGGGACTGTGGGGCTAAAGACCCGCCTGTGCTCCGAGTTCAAGGTCAGCTGTAGCGGGGGAAGTTTTTCACCACTGGCACCTGGCACACAGTAAACGAATTCCAAGCTACACGCTCAGGAGTGTGCCTGGCCCTGTGGGAGGCGTCAGAAGACAGGTCATAAGTCTCAGAGTCCGCACGGGGCCTGTAGGAGCAGGCACAGGGAGAGGACTGTGTGGAAACTATTAGAAAAAGATCTTTCCAGGCCCAGTGGTACAGACCCACCACTCTGAGAGGCCAAGGCAGGAGAACTCCAAGTTCCAACCCAGCCTGGGTAACTTTGCAAGATCCTGTGTCAAATTCAAAAAGTGAAAAAACAAATAAACAACAACAACAACAACAACAAAACGGGCTGGGTCTGTATCTCAGTGCCAAGTCCCTGGACTTGATCTCTGGTACCAAAAGAAGCAAACAAAAAACCATGAAAACAAAACAAAACAAAAAAAGTCCAGGGAGCTGTGAGCAGGTGGAGGGAGCGCTGTAGCAGTGCCACTGCTGGCTGGAAGGTGACAGGCGTGGGCCTGGTCTTTCAGAGCAGGCACCCCCTGGCTCCCCCCAGGCCCCGCGCCCTGCACTTAGCACCTGTCCAGGTGGAGGCTGGTGGATGGACAGCCACTGTGCGGGGCCACAGGGGGGCAGAGGAAGTCACTGAGGATACTTCCCGGAAGACGAGGCCAGGGCAGAGCTGGGGCTGGGTCTCCCACCCCTGCGAGCCCCCCTCTTCCCCAGCACCCCACTGCCCACTCAGCTTCTTGTCCCGCTGGAACATGATCACAGTCCCCTTCCCTTGCATGTGCCATTAACACGTCCTCTGGCGACACCCGTTCCACTGGCCGAGGCGCGGAGTGCTCGCCTGCAACCCTGACACCTGAATTTACCACGTTTTTGATCTCATCTCCTAAAGACACTCAGGACAGAAGACTTCCAGAACTGCTGCAGAAGTGGCAGGCAGGGCCTGGGGATGGTTCACTGGTTAGGGCGCTTGCCTAGCTCTGAGTTCGATTCCCCAGCACCACAGAAACTGGGTGTGGTCCCGGCACTGGGAGGCTGAGACAGGAGGATTGCCATGAGTCCGATGCCAGCCTGGGCTCCATGGTGAGTTCAGGACCAGCCTGGGCTGCAGACAGAGGATGTGTCTCAAATAAGCAAGCAAATAAGGTAAAATAAAACATAATAAAATAGCAGAAAGTGGCAGAAACGGCAGGATGAATGCGTCAGAGGCAGAGTCCGATTTTGAGGGGGTTTGTGGCAGTGTGTGTGCTTCTAGAAACAGAATCCGGCTCCTTCTCCCCGAGCTGCCCCAGCTCTTTCTTAGCTCTGATTTTGAGACGCGTTCTACTTGCGCTGCTCAGAGTCTGCGCGAACCCCCAGTCGCCCGCGTGGCAGCCTCCAGAGTGCTGAGATCATGAGTTGTGCCACCCGGGCCATCCACTGAGTTGCCCTGCTGGCCAGGGACGCAAAACCCATGAGGGCACCTGGGCACGCAGACACACTCCCTGACTCACGGGACCCACCTCTGCTCTCCCCTCGAACTCTTACGCAGCCTGAAAGACCCAGCTCCCCCCCTCCCGTGGGAAGCCTTCCTGCCTCTCAGGCAGGGTCCGGCCCCTTGGTGTGTCCCTAACTGTAAGGGGGACAGATAAGCGCTGGTCAACACACTGCTGCACCGTACTTATCTGTTTGCGCAGCCGCCCTGCCACGCTGGAGTCTGGTGGCCCAGCGGGGTCCGAGGCGTGCCTTTCCTCCTGTCCTGCTCTCCACAGAGGGGAGGCCGGGCCTGGTAGTGACTGGAGAAGGGGGCCTGGGGTGGAGGGGCTTGCGGTGCCCGCAGTGGCCCGGTGGCACCTCAGCCAGGGCCAGGTTGGTTGGGATGTAACACAGTTGCATGGTCCCTTGGCAAGGCCAATATTTATTCATTCCTTACTATTTTACTTTGAGACAGGGTCTCGCTGTGCGACCCGGCTGGTCATGAACTCACCATGGAGCCCAGGCTGGCCTTGGACTCATGCAATCCTCCTGTCTCAGCCTCCCTCAGTGCCAGCATCACAGGCGTGCGCCACCACACCAGCTAAGGTTAATATTTTTCAACAAGGTCTAGGGCTGGGGGAATGGCGCGGTGACAGGGCTCACCCAACCCAGTGACACTGTGGGTCCCACGCCCAGCGCGGAGACACCAACCATAACAATTGCAATGAAGGAAGTGCTTTTCCAGCCCCTGGTCAGGACAGGCCCAGGGACCTTCCCAAGGGCTCTGCCACGGCCTTGAACCCAGCTCCACGCAGCCCGGGTCCTCATCTCCGCCGTACCAGGGCGTGGGAAGAAAGCCGGGGCTGAGCAGCCTCCCCTGGCCAGGCCTGCTGGCAGCTTCCTGTCCGGGACACTTTCTGTTTTTCAATCCCTTTGCTACACCTGCCGAACAAGAGCAGAGGAAACTGGCTGGGCCCCCGCGGCCAGGCGGGGCTACAGGGGACAGGCCTGGACACCCTCGACTTCCTCTCCAGGGCTGACCCGCTGTTTTGCAACCAACAGTTGCGGTGGCCAGGCCTGGCTGGCTGGCAGTGTGGCCCCGGCAAGCAGGGTCCTGGCCCGGCCTTCCCAGTGCCAGCAAGGACTGCCGTGTCTCCAGCCTGACTCCTTTGTTTGTGGCTCTGCTCAGGCCAAGTAAATACAATCCCGAGAAGCAGGGACAGGGCCTATCTCCCGTGGGCTCAGCTGAGGGGCCGGCCTGGAGCCTACACCCCGGCCCTGGCAGACCCTGCCCACGTCCCATCTTCCTTCCCGTCCCCACCTCTCCTCCGCACGGCACTAGAATTGTTCTGAAGAGCCGTGGACCCGTGTGCACAAAGACCTATACAAATCGCATACGTGGGGCTGGAGGAATGGCTCAGCAGTTAGCGCAAGGCCCTGAATTCGATTCCCCAGCACCACATAATGCTGGGCATGGTGGCGCATGCCTGTAATCCCAGCACTTGGGAGGCTGAGGCAGAAGGATTGCCTTGAGTCCAAGGCCAGCCTGGGCTCCAGAGCGAGACCCTGTCTCAAAATAAATAAATAAACACATCGCGTTCATTTTTAAAAACTGTTTTTGCGGGCCTTAGATGGAGCCTAGGCCTTGCACATGCTGGCCTGGGGAGCCTCTTCTGCCTGCCTGCAGCCCTGGGGGGTGGGGTGGGGTGGTGGTGGTGGTGGTGGTGGTGGTGGTGGTGGTGGTGGTGGGGTGTGTGTGTGTGTGTGTGTGTGTGTGTGTGTGTGTGTGTGACTGGAGATCCAACCAAAGACCTTTGCACTGGTCTACAACCGCAGGTCACTTTATTTTTATTTCAAGACAAGCAAGGTCTCACTAGGTCGCCAGGCTGGGCTTGAATTCATGATCCTGCTGTCTTCAGCCTCTCAGAGCACCGGGGTTCCAGACCTGCAGGTCAATTTTTTAAAGGAGTCCTGGGTGATAAGTGTTATTAAGGGGGGGGGGGGCAGTTGTGCTGTTAAATGAGAGGAAGCAGGCACCCCTTCCCCCTGCCCCTCAGGCCATCCCTGCCCCTCCCCGCCCCCATCCTGTACCTGTGCGCCCAGCGGGATCCCCACAGAGGCCTGGGCCTTTTTTCAGATGGAAACTGGCCCTGGCCAGGGGGTAGGCGCCGACCCCAGGGGTCACCTGCGGATTTGCGCAACCGGTTTTCTAGCAAGCGCTTTTGGAATTTTAAAAAAGATGTTCGTCCTGATTGGCTTGCTCAAAAGAGTGGCCTGGCGGAGGGGGAGGGGGCGGGCTTTTCTTGTAGGACGGGGGTTCGAGCCCAGGGCCTTCACGCTGAGCTGTATCCTTAGCCCGCCTTCCTTCTCTATGAAGCTCAGGCTGGCCTAGAACTCACGGCAATCCCCGAGGGCGGGGATCGCAGGCGTGCGCCACCGTACCCAGGCAGTACGTCGTGCTGGGGGACTGAACTCAGGTCCTGGGCTTCCCAGGCGAGTGCTCTAACCGCTGAGCTACACCCCAGCCCTCTGCCTGTTTTTTTATTCGGGATCATGCAGAGTTGTCCGAGCTGGGCTTGAATTTGTGATCTTCCTGCCTCAGCCTCCCAGAGTGCTGGGATGACAGGCCTGCGTCCCCAGGCCTGGCTGCTTTCTGGCTTTGAGTGGCTCCCCCTCTGCGGCCAGGCCCCCTAAGAGCCCCGCTCGCCTCTGCTCCCAGCCCCGCCGGGCCCTGTGTCCCATGCCCTCCTACCGTCTCCTCTGGGGCCCGAGTCGCACAGAAGTCAGCAGAACGCACTTTGGGGCGGGGGAGGTCGGGGCTGCAGTCCAGGCGCTCCGTGCCAGGCAGGGGGACACTGCTCTGACTCTCACACCTGTGCATCTGCTCGGCAACACCTCGGAGCACCTGCTGTGTGCTGGGACAGACCTGTTCCTGCCCTCCGAGCCCAGAAGAGGGGACATACACCTCAAGATCATCGTTACTGAGCAAAGATCATCATTACCGTGCACTACGGGGCAAGGGTGCTTTGGGGCCAGTGATTCCTAGAGGGCTTACGAGAATCAGAAGGTCAGATGGGCAAGGAGGGGAGCGTTACAGAGAGCCAAGCAGCACATACAAAGGCCCTGAGGTCAGGAGAGTCTGATATTCCTTGACTAAAAGGAGGCCACAGTGCACCAGCAAAAGAGAGACCCAAAGCTGGGTGTGGTGGTGCACACCCGGAAGGCCAAGGCAGGAAGATCACAAGTGCGAGCACAACCTGGGCCACTTAGCAACTTAAACCTTAGCTCAAAAGAAATGTGATCTGGGGACATGGGTCAGTGCAAAGGCCCTGGGTTAAGTACTCTATGCAAAGGAAATACTTGCCCACCAGGAGACCCAAGGTTCAAGACCCCAAAACATCCAGGAAGTTCCTCTAGACACCCCATCCTGCTGTCCTGGTGCCTTCTGGCCAAGCTCGGGTGCCCGTCCCTGGGTGGCCACAGGAGACCTTTGTCCCGAAAGAGCTGACTCACTGGACAGGCCCTGGGTTGCGTGTTCAAGTCTCTAGGTTCAAGGAAACAGGCAGCAGGCAGAGGTATCGATCCGGGTGAGTCAGAGGTGAGCACTTGGTAGGCGCAGCAGAGTTGGGTGGAGCCTGGCAGCTGGCACGTAGTAGGTGCTTGGTGACCTGCGGCCCTCGGGAGGGGACAGGAGGATGGGGCGGGCGTGGGGCATGCTGGGAGCGTCTGGTTTGCTTGGCCGGGGCTCTTGTGTACCTTAGGAAAAGGCTCCCCCGCCTGCAGCCCACGTGGCGCTCACACAGGGCCTCTCAGGGTGTGCCGCAGGGGCCCCATGTCAGCCCGCCTGCCCCCATGGGGACCCCGGGCCCCTTGGTGTGGCGCACCTGCTGAGCCAACCCAGCCAGCCCGGGCAGGCCGCTCCCTCTGGGCCTAGAAAGCTTTTTGGCAGGGGAAGTGTGGGGTGTCCTGCTGGGGAGCTGGGGCTGCATGGCAGGGCCTATACACTGACCACATTCCCGGCTTTTTTGGAGACAGAATCTCTATTGCCAAATCATCCAGGCTGGGCTCCTTCCGATCCTCCTGCCTCAGCCTCCTGGGGTGCTGGGATGACAGGTGTGCCCTGTCACGGCTGATTTGGTTCCTTTTCTGTATGCGATGGGGAGCGGGGTGCTCCCTGGCCCCCCTCAGACTTGTGGAAATCAGACAAGGGAGCCGGGAAGAGATGTTGACGTCCCCCAAGTGACCAGGTGGGGCCCCTACTTGCAGAAGTGTTCTTCTGCTGTCCTGAGAGTGTGGGTGCTGGAAAATTCGGAGAGTGGCGTGTTACACCTCCAGATGTCGGCTCTGGGGCCGCAGGGGCCCAAGGAGGGCCGCCACTTTGGGGGGAAGCATTCCCAACTCCCCAGCCCCTTGCGGGAGATTGGGAAGAAGCAGGTGTCCCAGGTGGGGCCGTCAGAGGGACTAGACCAGGCTGCCCAGGGCCTAGAAGGCCCCAGAGCTGGCCCAGCCTGGCGGCACGGGCCTTGCAATCCCAGCACTCCGGGAGGCTGAAACGGGAAAGTCACAAGCATGAGCCCAGCCCCATGATTCAGTGACTCAGTGAGACCCCATCTCTAAAAGAGAACCGGGCCGGGACGTGGCTGGGCACGAAGGCCCTGGGCTCCGTCCAGTGCCAGGGAACAACGAGAACACAGCAAACCCCAGCGGGCCAGGGGTCCCTGTCGCCCAGAGAAGAGCCCACGGGTACCCCAGATTAAAGCAGGCCCCCAGGCTTTGGTTCCTAAACAAGCATGGGGCCGCTGAGTTGGGGGCCTGGGGGAGCCCCAAGCCCCTCCCACCTGCTCTCCCTTTTGCGTAAGGGCTTGGCCACTAACAAAAGGCCAGTAGGTCCTTAAGAGGCGGAGGGGGCTGTTAAACAGCTTCCGGCTGTGATGGTTTAATTGGGGGCGATTAAAGTGTCCCCCCTCAGGAAGGCCTGCCCTTCAAAGGCCGCTCCCCTGGCCTCTCCCTCCATTCGCCCTGCGCCCTTTGGCCCACCCATCTTGGGGGCCGTGGGGGGGCCGTGGGGTCCTGTTTTTGCCCTTCAGCACCGTTTGTTCACAGTTTGGTCTCATGGCTTTGTGGCACTGGGGGTGAAGCACAAACAGAAGCTACTAGAACAGTTCTGGGGATGTGCCCGCACCCCCAGGAACCCGACCTGGCTGCCCCGCCTCTCAAGCTCCTTCCCTAGGCCCCCACCCCACAAACCACCGCCCCCCCAGCCTGGCTTTGAGGACACCACTGGATCCCCATGGGGGGGACCAGCCAGAGGCCACCTGCCACGCCCACCCCCTCACCTGCCTCCTCCTGGGCCCGCTCCAGTTTAATCCCTACTGCAAAGGTGACCATCTCACCCAGTTCGCCCAGGACCCAGGGAATTTCCGGGAGGAGTGACCTTCACTTGGGTCTTTCTCTCCTTGGGGTGATCGAGCCCCGGGGCCTTTGCACTGAGCTACATTCCCAGCCCGTTGTTTTCCTTTTGATTTGGAGACAGGGCCTCACTAAGTCATTAAGTTGTTCCTGCTGGGCTTGAATCTGGGATCCTCCTGCCTTGGCCTCTCAGAGCACTGGGATGACAGGCCTGCGCCCCGGGTTCAGCCGGGAACGCTCAGTTTGCCAAGCCTGGACCATCCCTGGCAGTGACTCCGGAGTCACTTGTGAGACGGCGGGTGTTTCCTGGGACCTGCAGTTAGGGCTCTCACTGGGAAAGCCTCAGGCGAGCTGGGACAAGATGGTCACCCCACTGTTACCCACAGACTGGCCTTCGCCCCTGTGGCCCCTGGAACTGTCCAAAGGCCACACAAACCCGAAGCCTCCTCTCCTGCCTCCTGCCCGGGGTGGAGGAGCTAGGGCGACACCCACGTGTCTGGAGGGGGGCCGTAGGGGAGGGGACACGGGCTCAGCACCCTCACCAGCCCGGGGGCCATCCCCCAAGCTTTCAGTTGTTGGCCAGCCCCTTTATCATCCCTGTGCTGTCTGCCCTCCAGAGAGCGTCCCCTCCTCCGCCACCCAGCTCTGCCCGCACAGATAAGCCAAGGGGCCACCCTGGGAAGACAGAGGTGACACTGGGCTCCTCCCCGGCCACTGGCTGGGGAGGCCACGGGCATCCTAGTTTGCATGCCCACCACTGGGTCAGGCGGGGAGGGCCTTGCAGCCCCTCAGCCTTCTAGGGCAAGTGCACCCAGTGGGGGTGCGGGCACAGGGGTCCCCACAGCCCGTGCAGGTTCCTCATCTCACTCTGTAGCCCAGGCTGGTCCTGAACTCAGTGATATGGCCCAGGCTGGCCTAGAGCTCAGGCCAATCCTCCTGCCTCAGCCTCCCCAGTGCTGGGATTACAGGCCTGTGCCGCCATGCCCAGTTTAGGTGGTGCTGGGGAATTGAACCCAGGGCCTTGTGCTTGCAAAGCAAGCACTTGAACTGCTGCACCCTTCCTCCAGCCCTCCTAGTCATTGTTAAAATTGTTGACGTAGAGACAGGGTCTCGCTAAATCGCTCAATTCTTTAGCCTGTGCTCTAGTTTATAATCCTCTGGCCTCCACCTCCCAGTGGGAAGCCAGGCACTCCAGCCCTCCCCATCATGTCCCCGGCCAGTCCCAGCAGCTCTGCCGGGAAGGGACACCCACCCGTCCTCGGCCCCACGGGACCCAGAGGACCTTCCAGGGTCAACCCTCGTCCCCTCTCCAGGGACTTCCCTGCAAATACGAGTCAGGAAGGTGACTCCTGCCAAGGCCAGGGTACCTACTGTACGCCGGGCACCGTGCTGGCCCCCGGCCTCTGAACCCTCCACAACAACCACAAGGAACCTGCTGTTACAGCTCCATGTTAGAGACGAGAAACCATGGCCCAGAGAGGGCAGACAACGGGCCCAAGATCACACTGCAGCAAATGGATAGAGGCAGGATAACTCACTGTGTACTCCTCAGGCTGGCCTTGAGCTCAGGCAATCCCCCTGCCTCAGCCTCCCAAGGGCTAGGATTACAGGCGTGTGCCACCACACCAGTTTATGTGGTGCTGGGGAATCGAACTCAAGGCCTTGCACTTGCCAGGCAGGCGCTTTAACCGCTGTGCCATTCCTCCCACCAGGACATTTTTGTGATTATCTCCCAGCGTGGTTTTTTAGGAGTCCCAGCCCAGCTTCCTTTGGCTCTGGAGGCTCGAACCTGGGGTACAGGCTGGGCACCCAGAAGAGGGCTGGTGGCTGGAATGTGGGGCCAGGTGGCTCCCCAAGCCCTCCTTCCTGAAGGCCAGCTCCAGGCCCCAGGCCTGCTCTGGCTCTTCCTCCCTCTGCCTCCTGTCCCCGCTATGGGCCTAAGAATGGCTCTGTGCCCCCATACGCGCCGGAGCACCCCCCTGAAGCTCCAGCTGCTTTGGGGTGGACACCACGGCCTCTTGATGTACCCCAAGGACTCCAGGAGCCCAGAAGTCGCCACTCCCCTGTGGGTGTCAGCAGAGTCCCTCAAGCACCCAGCTCGGGCAATGGGACAGCTGTGTTCTCAGAGTCTCAGTGCCAGGCCGCTCACTCAGTGCTGCTGTGCGGGCGAGGGTCCGGGCACATGGGGCGTGCGTGCACCCCAGGGGGTTGGCAACTCGGAGTGGGTGGGTGTAAGTCGTGCGCCCTTGTGACAGGCTGTGCGCTCCGCGGCTGGGCTGGATGCTGTGTGTGCAGATGTCCGCAGCGTGTGTGACCCTGCTCACCTCTCACGACCTGCTCCCGTCCGGTGCCCTGCCAGCCCACCCTGTCCTCCCTCCCCCCCAGCACTGTCCCCGAGGCACTGACCTGCCGAGGCTGCCGGCTCTGGTCACCCTTGCTCCCTGAAGGTGAGGTTGTGGGAACACGGCCTTGTAATAAGTGCTCGCTTACCGGCCCCTGGGGAGGCTGAGACAGGAGAACAGCACGTTTCAGCCCAGCCTGAGCAGTTTAGCAAAGGCCTTTGTCAAAATAGAAAGTTTAGAAAGTCTGCGGATGTAGCTCAGTGTGAAGGCCCTGGCTTCAATCCCAGTACTACGAAAGAGAAAAGAATTCTGTAAATTTATTTGCTCAGTTATTTTTTGAGACAGGGTCTTGATCTGAGGTCCAGGCTGCTCCTGAACTCACTGCATAACCCAGATGACATCAAACTCGAGCAGTCCTCCTGCCTCAGCCTCCCGAGTGCTGGGATTACAGGCGTGTGCTGCCGTGCCCTGCTTAGGTAGTGCTGGGGAAAGGAACCCAGCGCCTTGTGCTTGCTAGGCAAGTGGTCTAGCCATTGTACTATTATTCCCCCAGCCCCAATAAAAATTTAAAAGCACTTGCTTAACTAAATTAAAACAAACTCTGTAAAGAATTGCATCTTACCCGGTGTGAGTATGCATGCTGTAAACCCAGTACTGTCGGAGGCTGAGGCAGGAGGACTTACAAGTTTGAGCCCATCGCAGGTAGGCATCTTAGTGAGACCTGTCTCAAACGAAACAGGCAGGCGAGAGGGGCTGTAGGAATGGAGCCGGGGTTAAAGCACCTGCCTAACAAGCGCTAAGTACCCGAGTTCAATTCCCCAGCACCACATAAAGCCAGGCTTGGTGGCACACACCTGTAATCCCAGCACTCAGGAGGCTGGGGGAGGATGGCTCTGAGTCCAAGGCCAGCCTGGGCTCCATAGTGAGTTCAGGACCAGCCTGGGCCACAGAGCGAGACCTTGTCTCCAAACAAGCCTATGTATGTCTGATTCAAACTTCCTGACCTTCAAGCCCTAACAATTAGGCTCATTGCACAGATGAGGAAACTGAGGCCCAGGAGGTGCGTGTGGTGCGTGTGGCTCTGCCAAGGTCACATGGCCCACCCGGGAAGGGTGGTGGGGGCAGGGACTGGAATCCCGCAGCGCCGCCACCAGTTGGAAAGCACGGCCTCTGGATTAGAGGCGATCTTGGCCCCGGGGGATGGTTCTTCTGATCTGTCCTCCGTGGAGTCCCCGAGGTCATTATGGGAGAGAGACAGGACCCAGGGCCCCAGGCTGGCCGGCCCCGCCCAGCCTGCAGCCCTAACCCGGGCAGAGGCAGGGGATCTGTGGACATTGTTCCGGGGCTGTGGTTACTGATTTGACAACAGCGCTGTTCCTTCCCAGCCAGCCCCGGGTTAATGATTAAGGGGGGATTAACAATTAACCACCTGTCGGGCCATGGTGTAATGTCTCCGTCTGCACCTGGGCCTGACTAAAAATACTTCCCACCTGCCACTGCCGGCCCCCCATGAGCCGCTAAGCCCCCCCCCCCCACTCAATTCTGGCCACCTCCTCCGGGCTCTGGACCTGGCCCACCCAGTCCTGGCCGCTCCTCCATGGGCCCCACACAACCTAAGGATGGTTCCTGGGGCCGGGCTGCGGCCAGACACACTCTGGGTGGGCCTCCTGGAGGAGGGGCCGGTGCCGGCATCCCTGAGGCCTGGAAGGTCAGTGGGTGACATTCCTGTGCTCGACTTAGGACAGGGAGCTCTTATCTCCTGCTCTCCGGTCACCGCCCACCCCTCCCACAGGGCCCTCTAAGTCTTCTTCACACGTCAGGCTACAGTGACTGCTGAGAGCCAGGCCCAGGGGGACAGGCCCGAAATCCCAGCATCTACAAGTTCAAGTCTTACCTGTGCAACTTAGCGAGATTCTGTCTCTAATTAAAATGAAAAGCTGGCCTGGGGAGGTAACTCAGCCCCCAGCCCCTGCCAGGGATCCGCCCCAGCTTCCCTCAAGCCCGGACAACCCAGGGCTGCCAGCTGTGGGAAGCAGCACTGGCTATGGGACTTTGAAGTTCAGCTGGATAGGTCCCGCAGCCCTGCCGAGGCTAGGGACGGGGACAGCTCGGCCACACCTCACTGGAGGCCTGCCCACAGGTGACCAAGCCCAGGCAGGTGCCGCTGGCCAGTCTCACCGTGACAGGAGCCACAGATGGAATGGGGTTTGCGGGGTCCTTTTCTAGAAATGGTGAATTCTCACTCAACTCCCAGCTCTGGTTCCTCTGCTCAGGGGATCCCCACCCCAAGTCAGTGTGCATGGGCCTCAACTCCCTGCCCTGATGTTCTGCCGAAAAGCGTCACTGCCACAAGTCCGTGCGACACACGCTCCCGTTTACAAAGGGGGAAACTGAGGTGGGGTTAGGTGACCGAAGGGGATGGCCTAGTAATCCAGACATGAAAGGAAGTGTGGGGCTGGAGGAACAGCTCAGGGGGTAAAGCATTTGCCCAGCAAGCGCCATGTACCCGAGTTCGATTCCCCAGCACCACATAAAGCCAGGCGTGGTGGCACACGCCTGTGATCCCCACACTTGGGGGGCTGAGACAGGAGAATTGCCGTGAGTCCAAGGCCAGCCTGGGCTACACAGTGAGCTCAGAACCAGTCTGGGCTGCAGAGTGAGACCCTATCTCAAAAAAAGCCCTGGCTTTCCTCTCTACCCGTGACTTCTGTCACCACTATCTGGGTCCCCCGTGGCCTCCTCTGCGTGGGACAGACGTCTCTGGGGCAGAGGGGTCCCAGGCGCCTCTGTGGCCTGCAGCAGGCCCTGGCAGGGTACTAACTTCCCCTAAGGGAGGCCCCTTTGGAAAGCTAAGCTAAGTGGGACCCACGCTCCCTCCTGCCACGGATGGAAACGGCCCAGCACTTGTGTTTCCGATGAGGAAACCTCAGCCCAGGGGCTAACCGCCTGTAGCTGGCCCAGACGGAACTGCCAGGATGGCACCCAGGAAGGGTCCTTTGGGGGCTGCGACCCCTCATCTCAGACTCAAGCCAGACCTCGGCTTGCCCTGGGCAGCCCTGCTGGCCCACAGCTCGGGGGTACCCTCACCCCCACTCCCACAGACTCACAAACCCAGGCGACCTGGGTGAAGAGACGAGGCGAGCCCCGCACCCGGGCACAGGCCAGTCATCCCGGCACTCTGGAGGCTGAGGCGGGAAGATCGCAAGTCCCAGTCCTAGCCTGGACAACTTGGTGGCTTAGCACGACCCAATCTCAAAATAAAAATCAATAAAGGGGTGTCGGGGGTGGGGCGGGCGGAAGACGAAGCTCAGGTCCCTGGGCTTGATGCTGTGGTCCAGGGAAACACAAACAAGCAGGTGGCAACCCCCAAAATCCACACTGATTTCCAGGGGGTGCTCTGGTTTGTATTTGCATCTGCTTTGCATCCATTTGCATGGGCCCAAAGAGCACCAAGAAATAACGGATACGTGGACCCCAGGGACCCGTGAAGCTCAGGGAGGTCCCACCTGCCTTGGCCGGGCAGGAAGACTGGGAGAGGCCAGAGCTGCAAGCCACCAAGGGGCAGCTGGTGGGGTGGGGGCAGGGAAGCGGCAGCTACACCCCAGTACCCATTGTGAAATTTACAACTTTGGAGCAAGGGGTCCTGGCTGTATTTTGCACATGGGTCCTCAGGTTAGGCTGGTAGCCCTGCTCTCCTCTCCTGCCCTGAGACCCTCCTCATTCACCTTCTGGGGAGCCCTCAGGGACCCAGGACAGGCTACGGTGGCTTTGGCTATCACGGGCCAGAACTTCTGTCCCAGGAACTGGGTATGGCTTGACAGGAGGCTGCCACAAGAGGCTGCCACGGGGCTGGAGCAGAGCTGGGTGTACTGCACGTCTGCCCCAACCTCCCTTGGGGGCTTTTGCTTCAGAGCATCCCCCCTGCGGCCTCAAAAAGAGACCCCCTCCCCCTCAGCCCTCTCGGCCCTTACCTTGTATGTAACCCAGCCCCAAGGGCGCATGGGAGAGGGCTGGCCTTTCCTAGACTCGCTGAGGGCTGCTGTGTCCAAGGGGCTTTTTATTTTTGGATACAGGGTCTTGCTGTGTAGCCCAGGCTGGTCCTGAACTCATTATGGAGCCCTAGGCTGGCCTTGGACTCACGGCGATCCTCCTGCCTCAGCCTCCTTTATCTGGTGCTGGGGAATCAAACTCTGGACCTTACCTTGCTAGGCAAATGCTTTAACTGATGTGCCACTCCTCCAGCCCCAGGGGTCTTGTGGCCAGGCCCCAAACCCCTTGCTGCCGGGGGTGGGGCTACAACCTGAGCTTTTGCATACCTGGGAGGTGGCCTGCAGGGCGAGGAGGGACCAGACCCACAGGTGTGACCAGCAGATCCGGGCCCCATGGGCCTGCGGCCAGGGAAGAAGGTGCAGGGTGACCTGGGCTGTCCCGACCAGCATTCTGGCTTCCCTTCCCAGCACCTCCTGGGACACAGGCGGGCGCGTTCAGTGGGGACACCCTGACTGGCTCTCAACTCCATTCATCCTTGGACATCTGACTCCTGAGTATCTTCTCTAGAAGTACCTGGGAGGCTGAGACAGGAGGATTGCAAGGAGTCCAGTCTGGGCAACTTAGTGAGACTTGGTTGAACCCGGCGTGTACACCAGCGCTAAGGCCTTGTCTTTAATCTCCAGGTTGGAAAGAAAAAGATAAAGAGTCCCGGGTGCTGTGAAGGGGGCTGGGCTAAGTAGGTGGACACCAGCCAGTGGGGCGGGCAGCCCTGTGACACTCCAGGCCAAGGCCGTGTGGCCCGGGACTCCGCACGAGGTTGGTCTGAACCACCTGATAGATCTCCTCACTTTTTTCCTCATAATCATTATTTTATTAGTGTGTGCCCGGGGAGCATAGAGATAGAGATTCCACTCATTCTGGGGACCCGGCATCTGCACGTTAATCGTCCTGATCTTCCTTTTACCTGCTGTCTCCCCGAAGCCTCTGAGGATTTGGGCTTCCCAAGGTCAGGACAGAGCCAGGGAAGGCCGGAGCCCCGCCCCCGGGTGCACCGTCCCTGTCCTCCCTCCCAGCTCAGCTGCAGAAACTGCCAAACGACTCTGGAACCCAAACAGGAAGCTGGGGATCAGGGGCCCAACGGCTGGGCCCTCCGTGCCCCCTCAGGAAACCGTGGGGGCCTGGCAGGGTGGGACAGCCACTTGCCTGTGGGCCGCGGAGCCCAGCAAGCAGGACACCGACATGCCCAGTTCCCTCCCTGTCGGAGGACCAGGCAGAGCTGGGACTAAGTGCCCCACGGACTCCTGGGAGCCTGGCTCTCGGTCGCTGTCATTCTGCACAATGAGGCGCGACATGGCGGCCTACACACCAGCTCCGTCCCGCCCACTTACGTTTCATTTACTTGTTTTCCATACTGAGATCGAACCCAATTTTGAGGCAGGTCTCACAAAATTGCTGTGGCTAGGCTCAAACGTGCGGCCCTCCAGCAGCAGCTGTATTTTTTGTTTTGAGACAGGGTCGCCATTAAGTCACTACATTGTCTGGGCTGGGTGGGCTTGAATCTGTGATCCTTCTGCCTCAGCCCCGTAGAGTGCTGGGATTTTAGACCTGTACCACCACTCCTGGAATACTATGCTTTATTTTTTTCTTTTTAAGTAGGCTTTCATTTATAGAGTTTTAGGTTCCCAATAAAACTGGGTGGAACTGGGAGGTCTAGTGACACTGACCGATAATCCCAGCAGCCTGAGGCAGGAGGATCGCAAGTTTGAGCCCAGCCTGGGCAGTGGGGCAGCTTGACAAAACCCTAATAAGAATGGGCTGGGAAGGTCACTCCACACCACACACACACGCGCGCACACACACACACACACACACACACACACACACACACACACACACTCTGAACAGAAGGGCCTGTGGGGCAGCCCAGAGGTTACAGCGCTGGCCCTGCAAGCTCAAGGCCCTGGGTTCGATACCCCAGCAACTATAAACCAGGTGTGGTGGCACCCACCTGTAATCCCAGTACTCAGGAGACCGAGGCAGGGGGATTGCTGTTAGTTTGAGGCCAGCCTGGGCTATATAATGAGTTCAGGACCAGCCTGGGCTACAGAGTGAGACTCTATCTCAAAATAAATAAAATTATTTTTTAAAAAAGTAGCCTGGCATGGTGGTGCAGGCCTGTGATCTCAGCACTCAGGAGGCTGAGACAGGAGGACTGTCATGTGTTCGAGGCCAACCTGGGCTACTGGTGAGTTCAGGACACCAGCTTCTCACCTTCCTTCCTCCTCGCCCTTACCAACGCTCCCCAGCTTCCCGGCGCATCGGTGCAAACAAGGAGTCTGGTCCTCAGCAGCCGGCTGCTACTTTAGAGCTTGGGGTTGGTGTCGCATGTCCAAGGACTGTGGACACATAGGTTCTGCGAGGGTACACACTTGTACACATGTACAGGGATGCATCTCCCCCATTGGATCACCCCACGGACCAAGTGCAATGCTCCAAGAGCCCCCCCGCCCTGCCCGTCCCCCCTCCCCACAAATCTAGGGCACACATGGATGTGTTCTGCCGTTACTGGAACGCCCTGTTGCAGATATGGCACTGTACTCAGGCTTTCTGGCTGCTGGCTTTTCCGTGGGAGCCCAGGGTCCTCACGCTGAGTGACATCTCTAACCCTTTCTCACTTTTGGTTTTGAGACAGGAGTCTCACCAAGTCACTAAGCCACCGGGCAGGGCTGGAATTTGCGATCCTCCTGCCTCAGCCTCCCAGAGTGCTGGGATTCCTGGGTGTGCGTCACCAGGCCCAACTGGGGAGTATTCGAAACCGCCACTTACCTTCTTCCTAATCACCCTGGCCACCCCTGGGCTACCTCAGAGCCAGGAAATCAGAGTGGCAATTACGGCAAAGGCAGGCAGAGGAAGGCCTGGGGACAGAGTGGCTGGTGGCCCTGGGCCAGGCTCCCGCTTTCTTAGGACCTCAGCTCCTTCCCCGGCAGTAGCACAGGGCTGAGTTGCTCTTTATTTATTTATTTGTTTATTTTTTGAGACAGGGTCTGGCTCTGTAGCCCAGGCTGGTCTTGAACTCACTGTGCAGCCCAGGCTGGTCTGGACTCAGCAATCCTCCTGCCTCAGCCTCCCGAGTGCTGGGATTCCAGGCATGGGCCACCACGCCCAGCTTTTGCGGTACTGGAGCCTCAGCCTCTCACACTGAGCAACGTTTCCAGCCCCTTGTTTATATTTGCTTTTGCGACAGGATCTCCCGGGGTTGCTAAATTCCCAGGCTCGGCTCAAACTAGCAATCCTCCTGCCTGCGCCTCTCACATTACTGGGATTGCCGTGTGCTCAGTTTATTTCTGGGAACACTGCGGCTGCATGTACGTCACGTGTCTTCCATGTTGCCGTCATGGTGGGAGAAACTGTCTGTGGAAGGAGGCCAGCCGCTCCAGCCCATCCTGTCCCGCCCAAGAACCACACGGCGAGGGACAGCCAAGGCCCAGTGGGGTACAGGACAGAGAGGAGGTGACACCGGGGGTCGTGGGCGTAGATCAGCTGGTCAGGCCACTCGCCGCCTCGCAAGCGCAAGGTTGTGGGTTCAAACTGGGTGTGGTGGTAGTCCTCGTACTTGGGAGGCTGAGGCAGGAGGATCGCAGGTTTGAGCCCAGCCTGGGCAACTTAGCAAGACTGTCTCAAAACAGAGACGAAAAAAAAACAAAACAAAGAGAGCTCTAGCTGCCGCCCTCCAAAGGGCTCTGGTGACCTCTGGCCGGGCCAGAGCACTCCTGGTGCCCAGGGCGGTGGGAATACAGAACCGGAAGAGCCTGGCTAGCCAGGGGACAGGGCGGGGTCGCACTTCCCCTCTTTTCTCCCTTGTGGCCGGCGGCGGTTACACCACTGCAGTGTGTTGGCCCCGGGAGCCTGTGTTACATAACGCCCCACACGGCTGGGCCACCGCACATGTACGCGCGCACACACACACACACACACACACACACACACGCCGATGAGGGCTGCACACTCACACATGCGAGGTGATCAGAACCATGGGGGGCCTCAGTGCTGAGCACTGTGCTGGCACACGCCTGAGGCCAGCACTCTGGGAGGCTGAGGCAGATCAGCCTCCAGCCCAGTTTGGGCAACTTAAAAATCGAACTGAGACTTTGTCTCAAAACCAACCAAAAACTGGGCCGGGGATACAGCTCAGAGAAGGTGCGGAGCAGGATCCCCAGTGCCACGCACCCACACCCATGGGACTTCAGAGCCACAAGCGCACAGGGCCACACACCTGGCGAACAGGGCGCATGAGGGCACACAGTCAAGTTTTTATTTAGCAGGAATTACCATCAGTGTTTGGTGAACGTGGAATCATACGTGTGAATGATCACTTGAATGTTTGAGTTTAAAAAGTGATGGCTGGGGAGGCTGAGTCCAAGGCCAGCCTGGGCTCCATAGTGAGTTCAGGACCAGCCTGGGCTACAGAGACCCTGTCTCAAAAAAAAAACAAACCCCAAAACAAACAAACAAACAAAAAATGACTAAGACATGGCACCACTGATCCCCTCGGGGCACTCATGCTGTCCCCCTCTCTTCGGGCACACTTACCTGGCAATATGCCATTTACTGTAATAAGCTATTTATTTTCTTTTCTTTTGGGAACTGAACCTAGGGACTTTGCACTGTGCTCCATCTCCAGCCCATTTTTTAAAAAGACAGTCTCGCTCTCTGGCCCAGTCTTGTCCTGAACTCACTATGGAACCCAGGTTGGCCTCAAATTCACGGCACTCCTCCTGCCTCAGCCTCCCGAGTGCTGGGATTACAGGCGAGTGCCACCCCACCTTGTTTATGTGGTGCTGAGGAGTCGAACCCAGGACTTTGCATTTGCTAGGCAAGGGCTCTCACGGCTGTACTATTCCTCCAGCCCCCTCTGTGGTTCTGCTTTAAAAGCTGCCGCCCCCTGGTCTTTGGTTGTGGGCTCTGGGGACGGACAGGAAGGGCTACACTGGGTGTAGGACAAGCAGCCAGATGCCAGGGCCTTGGGGTGAATATTCCCCTCCCCTCAGCTCCTGGGGGCAGCAAGGCTGGTCTCCTTGCGCCCTGTGTGTGGCAGTGGCCTGGAAGGTGCATTTATCCTCGCAGGATGTGGGGGTGTCCCGGTGTGTCTCCGGCCCTGCGGCGGGAAACACCCTCCGGAGGCCAGGGGCTGGACGCTGCCTCCCGGTGGCCCTTTGTATGGCGGTTTGCTGCTTGTCTTTGTGGGGTGCTGGGAATGGAGCCCAGGGCCCTGCCATGCTAGGCTGAGTGCTGTCCCGGCCCCACGCTGGCACAGGTGCAGATCCAGCCAGGGCCTCCCTCTGGAGCTCCATCCTCCATGCTTTTTTCTTTTTTGGTTTTGAGGCAGGGTCGCTGCTAACTGGGCCTTGAACTCAAGACCGTCCAGACGTGCGCCACTGATCCCAGCCTTCCCCATTCCTTCACTATGTCGCTCAACTGCCCAGCCTGGTCTTGAAACTGTGATCCTGATCCTGTGACCCAGAGTGCTGGCACTCTGGGCCTGAGCCGCCATGCCTAGCTTGAGCAAAAGGTTTTTTAAAAGCAGAGACAGAGAGCAGCTCCCTACAGCGACAGAGTGGATGGCGACCCCAGATGGTGGCCCTGGAGTCGGGCTGGGGCGAGATGGGGAGCCAGGAGAGAGGGGTGAGGGCCTGGATGGGGCGGGGCCGAGGGTCACGTGGCCACCCTCTCCTCCTCGCTGCCCGGCCAGGCCTGGAACCTCTTCTGGCGGCTGTGGTGTCATCTTTGAAGTGGGATTAGGGACGGGTCAGGGTGGCCGCTTGGAGCCTTGTAAACATATGTAAAGCCCCGGCCCCTTGTCGGAGTGCCATTAACAGCCACCATTAGAATTGTTAGGCGTCCCAGGAGTCCGGGCTGGGCGGGCTTGGCATGATGGGAGGGCAATGAAGCCTTATAGTAAAGACAATAGCAGTGAGCTGCGACCCCCACGCCCCCCCTCGGGGACAGAACCCAGGACTGGCCCCCAGCCGCCACCTCAGCCCTTTTCATTTGAGATTGGGTCTTGCCAAATTGCCCAGGCTGGGCTTAAATTTGCCATCTTCCTGCCTCAGCCTCCCAGAGTACTGGGATCCCCTACAGGCACCACGCCCGGTTCTACTGACAGCATTTATTTATTGGTTTATTTATTTATTTTGGTGGTACAGTGCATTGAGCACAGGGCCTTTGCATTGAGCTACATTCTCAGTCCATTTTTAGTTTTGATTTTGAGACAGAGCCTCACTGAGCTGTCCAGGCTGCCTCTGCCTCCCTGGGTGCTGGGAAGACAGGCTGGTGCCACCAGGCAGGGATAGACAGCGAATTCTTGCCACACATGGCCACCTGGGCCCAGGGTCAGCTCCCTGCATGAACTGTTTTACCTGCTCACCAAATCCCAACAGCAGATTAACCTGTTTTTCAAGTCAAGAAACTGAGGCTTGAAGAGGCTAAAAATGGCCAGGCCTGGTGGCACAAGCCTGTAATCCAAGCACTTTGGGAGGCTGAGGCAGGAAAGTGGCACATGTGTGCCCAGAGTCAGTAATTTAGTGACTTAGAGAGACCCTGCCTCAGAGAAACAAAAGTTTGGAGGGATAAGATAGCAGTTAAAGCACTTGCCTACCAAGCTCAAGGCCCTGAATTTGATTCCCCAGCATCACAGAAACCAGGTGTGGTGGCACACGCCTGTAACCCCAGTACTCAGAAGGCTGAGCAGGAGAATTACGGTGAGTTAGAGGCCAGATTGGGCTATATAGTGACTTCAGGACCAACCTGGACTACAGAACAAAACCCTGTCTTAGGGGCTGGAGGAATGGTTCAGTGGTCAAAGCACTCGCCTAGCAAGTGCTAAGTCAAGCGCTAAGTACCCGAGTTTGATTCTCCAGCACCATGTAAGCCGGCTGTGGTGGTGCACGCCTGTAATCCTAACACTTGGGACTCAGGAGGCTGAGGCAGGAGGATTGCCATGAGTCCCCGGCCAGCCTGGGCTACAGAGTGAGACCCAGTTAAAAAAAAAAAAAAAAGAATAAAAGAGGCTGGGGGCTGGGGGCTGTGCTCAAGGCTGCCTGCTGCGTGAGTGGCTGTGTAGCACTGGGGAGCCCTAGTTTGCCCCTCTGTTGACTTCAGAGACACAGCTCTTTATGCCTGTGGTAACTTTCTGGCCTCTGAGAGGAGACCTTCCCCTAAGTGTTATTTATTAATTTATTGAGACAGGGTCTTGCTCTGTGTCCCAGGCTGGTCCTGAACTCACTATGGAGCCCAGGCTGGCCTTGGACTCACGGCAATCCTCCTGCCTCAGCCTCCTGAGGGCTGGGATTACAGGCGTGTGCCACCAAGCCCGGCTTTATGTGGTGCTGGGGAATCAAATCCAGGTCCTTAGCACTTGCTCTGCTAAGCCATTCCTTTAGCGCCTCTGCCCCCCAAGTGTGCTTCTGTGTGGGTCGGGGCAGTTTGAAAGCAATTTTCTTTTTGAAATATAGGAGGAAAAAAAGAAATACAAGGTCTTAGATATTGCCCGGGCTGGCCTCAAACTCCTGGGCTCAAGAGTTCCTCCTGCCTCACTCTGCCTGTAGAGTAGCCGGGGCTCTGGGTCCTCAGCACCACACCCCACGTGAGGGCAACACGTTTTATTAGAAAACTTATTTTGAAATGTTAAATGGGCCCGGTGGCGCAGGCCTGTCACCCCACGCCTGTCACTCTGGCGGGCTGAGGCAGGAGAATCGCAGATTTGAGCCCAGCCTCTGCTACTTCGTGAGATTCTCTCTCTAAATCAAAAATAACACCTGACAGCCGCAATTTAAGGGAGGACAGATTTATTTAGATCACAGTTTCAGAAGGTCTCACATGGTCCATCCAGCAGCAGTGAAAGCCCACGGCAGAGGCTGGACAGCTGCTCGTGGTGGCGCTGCAGACAGAAGCCAAGAGAAGCAGGAGCGGGCTGATCCGTGGAGATGGGCGTGCCGCCGCCGGGCTGGAGCGTTCCCAGGAGGAAACGGCAACAATGTTGCTTCTTCCTTCCTTTACTCAATTCTAGTTGCCAAGTTGTTTCCCCTACACTCAAGTGGGTGTCCCCCCTTACTTCTTGGTGGACAAGCTCCGCCACACACACATACACGCACACCCTGAAAGCCCCGCCACATAATGCACACCCTGAAAACTCTAGAACATGCATGCACACCCTGAAAAGGTCTGCCCCCAACACCCTGAAAAGGTCTGCGCTGGGCTCCCCTTACCCTGATCTCAACAAGTTGGCAAAATCCCTCCTGATTACACCCCAAGCACCTGCCCCTTCCAGCCAGGCTTGACCTCCTAATAACACACAGTTCCACAGTTATCCCACTGCACCCCTTGGGGGACACTGCAAACCCAAACCGTAGCACTCAGCACCACAAGATAAATAAATATGAATATAAGATTTTGAAAACGGGATGGTGATTTCTAAAAAACTGAAACACAGGGCTGGGGCGGAAGCTCAGGGGTAAAAACACTTGCCTGGCATGTCTGATTCCCAGTACTGCCAAAAAAAATATATGTGCATACCTGTAAACCCAAGCACATAAATATAAACTTGCCATGTGGGCCAGCGTTTCTGCTCCTAGGTTTATAACCCAAATAATTGAAAATATATATTCAGCAAAACTTAAACATGGATGACCATAGCAGTAACTTATTCAGCAACAGCCAAAAGCTGGGAAATGACCCAGATGTCCGTCAAATGGTGAACAGATAAACTGTGATGTATTTTGTCATGAAATATTACTCAGCCACAGAAAAGGGATGAAGTATGGAGTCATAACACAACCAGGATGCACCCTGCAAATGTTCTGCATGCTCAGTGAAGGCAGGGGTGACACCTGTTACCTGGCCTCTTCCCCAACATACACGCTCTTTGGACAACTAAGAACTCCTGGTGAGAGCTCAGCCCGGTGGCGCAGGCCTGTCATCCCAGCACTCTGGGAGGCTGAGGCAGGAGGATCCAAAATTCAAACCCAGCCTGGGAAATTTAATGAGACACTGTACCAAAATAAAAACAGGATGGAAATGTAGCTCAGTGTGAAGGCCCTGGGTTGGATACCCAGTAACACCCACCCACGGGGGACCCAGGCTGCCCCCACCGCCCACGCTGGTCTTCTGGCAGAGGGGGTCCCTGGGAATTCTGTGTTTCACCAGCTATTGCTGGGCCACAAGAGTTTTATTTGAGAATCATTCTAATTAGCCTCAAAGTCAGAGCTTAGTAAATGGGAAACAGAGAACTTTCCAAGGACAGGTGGGAGATACTTGCTCCCTCCCACCCCCCCAGAATTCCGCCTGGCTTTCCAGGTTGGCTCAGCACCCTGACATGGGTGCCTTGGGGCCAGAGGTATCCACAGGAAAATAAGGCTTATTTTTAGAGAAATTGTCCCCCCGAGGCGTGGGCCGGCTCAGGAGTTCCCCTGCCTTCTCCGCAGCCTCCTGGCCCAGGGCTCCTGGCTGACATGGGCTATTTCTGCCTGTGGAAAGAGCGAGCCCCTGCCCCGCCCCCAGAATAAGAAGGGTTTCTAAAAATGTCCCCGCAGACAGCAGGCCCTGTCCTTGGCAGGTGTACCGGGTGATAAGGTGAGCCCGGGCCCGAGGCCGCCCTCCCCACCCGGCTCTCTTCCGCTGCCCAGCAGGAAGCAGGTACAGGCTGGCAGTCATTTCCGGGGTTGGTTTTATTCTGGGGGAGTGTGTGGGATCAAGCCCTGGCCCTTCATGCTACTATCTCCAATGCATTTTAAAATTTCTGATTTTTAAGACAGTCTCATTAAGTCTTCAAACTGACTTAGCTGGGGTGGACCCTGGAATCGTCCTGCCTCAGCCACCCAGAGTACTAGGATTACAGCTCACAATGCAGTGCCCCAGCCTGGCTGGTTCCGGGTTCTGAAGGCAGTTTTAAGACGTGAAAGAGGCCTGCGGGGAAGGGCCGTGGGAGGTGCCGCCAGCGACAGGTGGAGACCCAAGCACAGCACTGCCCGCAGCCCCTCACGCTCCCGACACACACCTGCCCTGCAGCCGCGGCACTGCCCTGGCACACCCCGACCCACCTGCACGTGTGTGTACGCACACCTGTACGCATACGCCACGGACACACCCAGAGGCAGACACGCAGGAACACCCACGGACTCGCACACCTCAAAGATCCACACAGCTCCCTACGCGGCAACAGACACCCCCAAGTTCGCACCCACGCACACCCACACAGAGGCGCACAGACGCGGACCCCAGGGCCTTCTGCTCACACTGTCCGCAGCCCCCGTACCCAAAGCAGCGCCCACCAGCGTCCGGACACACAGGCAAGTGAACACGACCCATGCCCGGCCTGGCGGCGCAGGCCTGCCATCCCGGCGGGCACTCTGGGAGGCCGAGGCAGGAGGACTGCCACTTTGAGCCTGTTGGGCGACTCAGTAACTTAGTGAAACACAGTCTCAAAAAAGGGGAGGGGCTCTGGGGGTGCAGCTCAGCGTGAAGGCCCGAGTTGCACCCAGGACCACAGAACAGCCACGCCTCAGACATCTGTCCCACTGGAACCCTGCAGACTCTGCCCTCCGCGTCAGGGGGGCGCTTTGCCGAGCCCAGGGCTGGGGCGGTGGGAGAAGGGGGCAGGGCCCCACCGCCCCCCTCTTCCCAGCCTTGCCAGCTGCTGCGGGGGCTGGAACTGCCCTGGGGGACCAGGAACGAGGAAGGGGCCCTGGGCCATGCCGAGGGGTGGAGCCTCCCAGCCCAGCTGCTGGCCAATCCGAGGGCTGCCGAGACCTAGCTTCCGGTTTCCGATCAAGACAGCCAGGTGACAGTCACATCCATGCTCACTCGTCAAGGCGAGCAAAGCTGGAGGATAGTGGGCACCTGGGGACAGTCCCCTTCCAAGATCAGTGCTTTGTTGTGGCCTTCCTCTGCGCGCGTGCCCACCCGAAGGCTCGGCGAGACCCGAGGCACTTCTGCCCATGGCCCCCCAGACTGGGGATGCCACCGGGGCCTTCACATGGAGCTACATCCCCGGCTTGCTCTTAGATTTGATGTTGACACAGGGTCTCTTAAGTTGTTGCCCAGGCTGAACTCAAATATGGGATCCTCCTGTCTCAGCTTCCCAGCGTCCTGCTGGGATTACAAGTGTGCACCATCATGCCTGGCTCTACAGTAGGCTTTTTTTTTTTTTTTTTGAGACAGGGTTTCGTTCCGCAGCCCAGGCTGGTCCTGAACTCACTACGGAGCCCAGGCTGGCCTCAGACTCTGGGTGATCCTCCTGCCTCAGCCTCTTGGGTGCAGGGATTATAGGTAGGTGCCACCACATACGATTCATTATTATGCAGTACTAGGGGATTGAACTCAAAGCTGTGTACATGTTAGGCAAGTACTTTAGCCATGGAGCTACGTCCCCGGCTCTTAATGTACTTATTTAGTTTGGGGGACAGGGTCTCATTCTGAGATCCGGGCTGATCTTAAATTATAGTTAGCTCAGGCTGGTCCTGAACTCACTAGGCAGCCCAGGCTGGCCTCAAACTCACAGCAATCCTCCTGCTTCAGCCTCCTGAGTGCTGGGCTTAAGGCAGCACCACCACACGTAGCTAATTTTTATATGGTGCTTAAGAATCACACCCAGGGCCTGGCACATACTTTACCACTGCGCCCCTCCTAGCCCCTTCTCTTAAGTTCTTTAGAAGACGGTACTGGGGTTAGTTCGTGGTTAGAGCGCTTGCCTAACTTGTGCAAGGCCCTGGGGTTGGTTCCCCAGCACCACATAAGCCAGACGCTGTGGCACATGCCTGTCATCCCAGCACTCGGGATGCTGAGGCAGGAGGATTGCCATATATTTGAGGCTAAACTGGCTACAAGCAAGTTCAGGACCAAACTGGGCTACAAAGCAAGACTCTGTCTCAAAAAAAACCCCAAACAAACCAAAACCAAACAACAACAACAAAACCCCAACCAACTGGTGCTACGGACTGGCTGCTTGGTCTTCAAACGGGCAGTGGGAATGCCACTTTGAAGGCCTTGTAAATACCACCACATTCCGGGCACATTTTCACAGATGCTCACAGAATAATTGCTTCTTGAGAAGGACCTAGAGGCACGTACCTGTCATCCCAGCATTCTGGGAGGCCGAGGCAGGAAGATTGGAAGCTTGAGACCAGCTTGGCAATTTCGCAAGACCTAGTTTCAAAAGAAAAAATAATAATAAACTGGGGATGCAGCTTAGTGTGAAGGTCCCGGGTTCAGTCTTTGGTACCAAAGAACAAAACAAACAGGGGTGGGGGGTAGAGGTTTAGCCTAGTGGTTAAAAAGCTTGCCTCACAAGCACAAGGCCCTAAGTTCACTTCTCTCCAGCACCACTTCAGCTGTGGGCGGCAGGACACGCCTGCAATCCCAGCACTTGGGAGGCTGAGGCAAGAGGACTGTCATGAGTTCAAGTCCTGCCTGAGCTACACAGGAGGACTGCAGGTTTGAACCCAGCCTAGGCCACTTGGCAAGACCTTGTCTCAGAATTAAACAATAAAAGTGAGCTGGGGAAGTAGCTAAATACGAAGCCAGGGGGCTGGTCACCCTTGGGGGCCACTCCCAGCCCGAGATGGGACCCTTGGTCTGTCCCTACTTACAAGTTCTACTTCTGTTGCCTGAATTTACACGAGATTCCTCCAGTGGGTGACCCAACCTGTGGAGGGGTCTGCTGTTAATTCCAGCCAGGGCCAAAAGACAGTGACCTCGTCCCCGCCCTTGATGTGTGGCAGGAGGAAATTTCTGAATGGTCCCCTCACTTCCCACGCTCCACCGCGTTTCAAATCCCAACTTCAGATCCCAGCAGTCCGCCTTTCAAACGGACCAATTTTTAAAAACGAACGCGGCTTTCCGCAGAGAGAAGCCGGCCATTCCAGCTGATCAAAAGTACCGGTGTAGAGACCAGCTAGGGAGTGGGCGCAGAACACGCCTTTGAAATGCAGCCTGGCCTAACCAGCCGCGCTCGGTTGGCGCTTCCTCCCGCGGGGTCTCGCCCAGCTCGGCCGCCCTGGCCTCCGGCCTCCCGCCCCTCCCCCGCGGCGGCCGGCATCTGGCAGGACTCTGGACCCGCTCCCGGCGCGCCAAGCCCCGGGACGCTCCAACGAGCAGCAGCGCCTCCTCCTTAACGAGAAACAGCTGCCCGGTCGGGCGCATCCGCCAGACCAACCCCCCACCCCCAACCCCGGCTCAGCTGTGAGTCACACTGGGGACCCCGGCGAGGCCGCCCGAGGAAGGGGCTGGGCCGGGACAGGCTGATAGGGCCCAGCTGTGGTCGATCAGGAAGCCCATGCCTGCAATCCCAGCCCAGCCTGGAGGAATTTAACAACTCAGGGAGACCCTTAGAAGAGCGAGCGGGGGATGTGACTCAGCGTGGTGGCCTGAAGTTTATTCCCAGCCACACACCCACCCCACAAAATCCCTTACCTGCTTTGGAAGAGTGAACTGTGCGCATGCGGGGGCCGGGGAACCGGGAAGCAGAAACGTAAACTGACTTAAGAGCCTGGTTTTGTTTTTAAAGTGATAGGTTTAAGATGAGTTGGGGCGGGGCGCTGGGGGAATGACAGTCGCTAAAGCGCCGGCTGGCCTGGAGGGTGCTCACTCCAGGTGGAGCGGCCCGGGCCTGTAACCCCAGCACTCTGCGAGGCTGGGCAGGACTGGCCGCAGTGAGTTTGAGGCCAGCCTGGACTACACCGCGGGACCCTACCTCACAAACAAAAGTTAGGAAAGGACCCAACTGAGAACCAGCAGGCAGATCTGTCTTTCCACCCCTTGCTCTGGAGGCAGGGTTAAATCTGCGTTCTGGCCTCTGAACGCTAATTCCTTTTGCATAAGTAACGTGTCTGTGCTCATTCCCAGAGGAAGCCGTCTGCGTAAACAAGCACCACCAGAGAGAAATGTAACCCGCTTCCCTTCCACTCCCAACGGCGTTCCAGAGCCCGGGCTGAGCCCCGGGCGGCCGAGCGGCTGGCTCTGGGCCTCCGGCTCCACACACCGGGGCCCTGCAAGACACAAATCGGACCTTCAGCTGCCACGTGACCCGCCAGTGACTCACAGGCGGGCCACACCCCTCGCGGACTCCCGCCAGGCCCTGCCACCAGCCAGCCGGCCAAGCCCGGGATGCATCTCATTACCAGAGGGAACAGCTAACACCCCGGACAGCCCAAACAGCTACACTTTCTTCTCACTCAAAACCTGCTGTCAGACACAGGTACAAGCCGGACAGACCCACACTCGTCCTCTGGAAGATTTCAAAAATAAATAAAAATAAATAGCCCAAGCAGCAAGCTTTTTGACAACAGTACTTTTCCCAAAAAGTTTTATTGGGGCGAAAACTACAAAACATTTACAGTACAATGTTTACAGTCACAATTTGTAGTGAACTGACTCCCCAAAATATATTACAACTCAAGTTGACTGAAGATCTCGTTACATTCAAAAACCTACTTCTGTCAAAGTAGTCCGAGTCCGTACATAGCGCGCCGGCTGTACCTACACAGGCTCCTGCTCGCTGGCCGGTCGTCCGGGAGACATTTCTGTTCTCGCGGAGAACCCCCCGACGGTCCAAGGTTTGCAATTGTCATCAAGGCATATCCGTGTACTACTTCTAACATCTCAGCGATAATAGGCCTCCTTTATAGCTATATAAAAAAGTGGTAAAAAAAATCTTTTCCTTTTGTGCAGTTGAACCCATCCTACATTCAAATTCTCTCAAGCACTAAAAAAATACTTATTTGGTTGAGGAAGAGTTAAGGCAAGTGGGGCCCTTGGAAGGCACTGCAGGCCACCCCCAGGATGGCTCGGCTTCTCCAGAGCAATCACAGTAGAGCTGGTAAGATCAGCACACGAAACATTTCCTTTTTTTTTTTTTTGCTAGTTTATAAAGACGGGCGTTAGAAGAGCAGGCCTGCTGGCCAAGTCCGTGGTCGCCCTCTTAGTTCTTGTCCAAAGTTGGATGGGATACAACCATTATACATTCTAAACAAACTCAATAATAAGGTGTTCCTCAAACTACTTCCTCCACAGCATCGAGATAAGATTTCTTTCTGTCAAGAAATCACGCAATCTTTCGAAATTTACGTAAACAAGGAAAGAAATTAATGAAATAAATATTACATACAATCTCTTAAATTAAGATTTTTTTACTCATTTACAATAAAATAACCAAGTGAGTTACAAAAGGCATATATTACTGTGAAAAGAACATACTCCACATTTTGCCGATTAATAATGGCAATCATAATTTAACATAAAAGAAATATATATCTATTGCTTTTTCTCATACTCGATAAATACAGTATGAACAAATTTTTCAATGTATACTTTTCACAAGATAATAAATAAGTTAAATAGTTTCTTTTTCATGTTGAGTTGTGGTGCAGTGGTGCGAAATCAACTCAAAACAAGCTAAAAATTCAGCAGTTATTCCCCCACGATTACAAGTAAGTTCTGCCCGAGGCTTCCGGGGAGAAGACGGGGATCAACTACACACCCACGAAGCCGTGACCAGCAGGAAACTTTGGAATGCACACGTTTGTTCTCTCCGAGACGTGTCTACTTCGTTTAAAAAAGAAAAAAAAAAAAGGCATTTTCTTGGCAGAATGTCGGCTCCAGCAAGGCGGGCCCGGCTGGTCTGAGAAGAGCTATTCGGAACGTCTTTCCGTGAAAGTCCCTCCATCTGGACTGTCGCTAATGCTTCTCAAGTGGAATGGCGTTGGCGGCTGCTGGTGCTGAGCTCACTTTTTCTGGTCTCATACTCATCGGAGACGTACAAAAAGTTAATCGTTTGGTTTTTGATCGATTCCCATCACAACTGCCCCGTTGTGAATATTTTTGTTCATCGACAAAAAGTCGAAAAGTTCGCTGGCTGGTTTTTTTTTTTTGCTCAACAAGAAAGTTTAATAATAATAAAAATATAATAATAAAAAAAAACAAAAACCGGAAGGGGAGGGGGCGGGCCCCCTCGCGGCAGGGCGCGAGTCCAGCGCTCGGAGGGCGGCGGCCCCGCCTCAGTCGTCCGAGACCGAGAGGCGGCTGAAGATGGGCAGGCGGCGGCCGGGGTCCAGGCCGGGGGACTCGGAGCCGCTGAGGCTGCCCGAGCTCAGCGAGCCGCTCAGGTAGCTGTCGCGGTCCGACAGCGAGTCCGGGGGGCTGGGGGGCGCGTCGAAGGCCGGAGAGTCGGCGCGGCGGCGCGGCGGCGGCGCGAGGCCGAAGGGCGGCGAGGGCGGCAGGCCGGGCGGCTGCGCGCGGGGCAGGGCGGCGGCGAAGGCGTGCGCGTGCGCGGCCAGCGGCGCCAGCAGCCCGCCCAGCTCGGGCCCGAGGGCGAGCGCGGGCCCCGCGGGGGCCGCCGGGTCCTCGGCGCCGCCCGGCCCGAAGAGCAGCGCGGCGGCGGCGGCGGCGGCGCAGCAGGCGGGGGCCGCCGCGGAGGGCGAGCCGGGCGGCGGCGTGCGCGACGTGGGGCTGTCGAGCGGCGGCGGCGCGTCGAGGCCCGCGGGGGGCGGCTGGCGGCCCGAGGGGAAGCCGGAGAAGCTGAGGCTGTGGTGCAGCCGGGGGCGCGCCAGGCCGAGGGCCGCGGCCGCCGCCGGGGAGGAGGACGCGGCGCAGGCGGCGGGCGCGGGCCGCCGCTCGTCCGCGTTGTGGATGAAGTGGCAGCGCGGGCCGTACGGGCAGAAGCCGATGGTGTGGAACGTGCGGCAGAGCTCCGTCTTGTACTTGGGGTGGCGCGTGAGGCTGCGCAGCTCGTGGAAGCCGTGCGCGAACTGGCACTTCTCGCCGTACTTGCAGGCGCCGCTCTCCTCGAACGGGCGGCACAGCTCCGTCTTGTAGCGCGTCGAGTTGACGGGCGCGCCGCCGCCCGCCTTCTGCTGCAGGTGCAGCAGCTGCTGGCTGCGCTCGCCGTTCTCGCTGAACGAGCGGTCGCGGAACTTGCCGTCCTTGCCCGGCAGCGCCGGCGGCGCGGGCGGCTCCTTCGGGGCCGCGGCGGGCGCGAACTTGGCCGCGCAGCCAGCGGCGGCGGGCGCGGGCGCGGCGAGCGCGTGCAGGTTGCTGGCCGAGTGTCGGCGCAGGAAGCCGGGCGCGAAGCCGGCGCCGGGGGCCGCGGCCACGGGCGTCCCCACCGCCTTCTTGTCCAGCATGGTGTTCAGGGTGAGGTTGGCCAGCGACTTCTCGGTCTGCCAGAAACGGAAGGGGTCGGGCGCGGGTGAGATCGCGGCGCGGGGCGCGCCCGGCCGGCGGTCCCCCGTTCCCGCCCCTGGATCGCGCTGGCTTTCCCGCGGACGCCGCCCCGGCGGCCGCCCTGCCCGCGCCGGGCGGCCAGATCGCGGCGGGACGGTGGCTGGGGGCCCGGGCGGCGCAGCCGCTCCCTGTCCCTCCCCGCTGTCCCTGGCGCGGGGTGCGCACACGCCACGCTACAAACTCAACTCCTCGGCTGCTCCCCGGTCTCCAAGCCAAGGCGAGAGGGGGCCCCCAACGCGACGGCCACTCTGGAGTCCGCCGGCGTCCCCCTGCTCGCCCGCTTACCTTGCACAAGAAGTCGATGTCGTAGAAAGCCGACAGAAGTGTGGTCGACATGTTCCCGGGTGCCGGCCGGGTCGCAGCTGCAGCCCGAGAGGTGGCGAGGCGCCCGCGGGGCGGCGTGGCCGAGGACGAGCCACGACGAATAACGGGCGCGGGCGGGGAGGGCCCAAAAGTTAGCCGTTCGGGGAGGCGGCGGCGCGGAGGTGGGGGGCAGGAGCAGAAGCGGAGCGCGCTCTCGGGCGCCCGGGTGCCCGGCCCGCCCCCCGCGCGGCGCCCACGGCAGCTCGCCGACTGCTGGAACTCAGCGGCGTGCGGGCGCGCGCGCTATATACAGCCGGCGCGCGGCGGCGCGGGCGGGGCCGGAACGCCGACCCACCGGGTCTCCAGGCAACGCCGCCCGCGGCCCGCTCACGTCAGGCGCCGTCCAGGCCTGCCATTGGCTGCCGCCAATTCCTCCTGGGGGGCGGGCCCGGAGGCCTCGGGGCGGGGCGGGCTGCCGGGAGCCGCGCGGGAGGTGCGGGAGCGGGCCCGTGTCGCTGCTGGTGGTGGCGGGAAGGGCGCGCCCCTCTGCCCCGGGTGTGCGCTCCGGGCGGGCGCGTCCCAGCACCCGCGGCGCGGCCGGCCCTGCAGCCCCGGGCTTGTCCTCCCCGCCTGGTCTCGCTGGGCGGGTGTGCGCCTTTTTTTTTTTTTTTAAATCTCCCACCCTCGGTTTTGTACAAAGCGCGGGAATTGCAAAATGCAAGCCTATTGCAACGATCCGCGCGCGGCCGGGCAAGGCGCTCCCCGGGCAGGCGTGGGCACGGGCTTGGGCCAGGTCCCGTCGCACGTGGGGACGCGGCGGGTGGGGGCGGGGTGGCCACGCGGCGAGGAGCCCGGGCCGTTTCCCCGCCCCTCTCCCCGCCCCGGCTCGGTAAACAGGGCTCCAGCGCCGGGGCCCTCGGCGGGGCTGAGCGGCTGAGGACAAGGCGCTGGCTTGGCTAATCACATCACAAGACCTTGAGCCCGGGCCAAAGGCGCGGGGTGGCCGGGGCGGGGGAAGCTGACCCGGACGGGAGGAAAAGCCGGGAGCGCAGCGCCGGCCTGGAGGCGACTTGCCCGCCTCTTCCGTCCGCCGATCGGGCCCAGACTCCACGACCGGCACAGTCTCGCACGGTCGCGACCCCCGGCCCCGCGTCCTTGGCCGCTGGGGGAGGGCACCTCGGCGCTGGCTTCAGGATCTGGCCCGGGGAAGCACTCCGTTGGCGGTCGGGAACCCCACACCCCAACAGCACGCTGGGAAATACACTTCGCTGACTGGCGCCCGGCTCGCGTCCTAGGACGGGGCGGATACCCCCACCTAGCGCCCAGTGAGGCTAAAGCCGCGGACAGATCTCCTGGGTACATGACCCTTTCGCTCTGGCTCTGCACTCGCTGCCAAAAAAGTTGGAAACCGGCCCATGATTTCACCCAGCTGGCAGCCCGGATTGCCTAAGCGGACCGGCCAGGGTAGGAGGCCTGCCACCGCCTTCCAGGAGGGATCCTGCCGGGTGTGCGTGCACATGGCCTCTGGCGGGAAGGGGGCAGGTCTGTCTCGTGGGGAACACTTGGCAGCGCTGTAGTGGACTGCCCAGCGGGCTGGAGGCCAGGCCGGGGTCCAGAGGACTTTGGGTCCACAGATGCCGGGAAGGAGTTCAGGCCCTGCCTCTGCTAAGTCATGTGGTCTGGGGCAAATCGCATACAGGATCTCCTTCCTACCTGGGTTTTCTTACTTGTAAAATAAGATAAAATTCTTGCTTTCGTTACCCCACACCTTTTACCAAGGTGCCAATGAGATAGCCAGGAAGGTGTCTGAAAGTTACAAACCACCAGAGAGGCCCAGTGTTCCCACGAAAGGAGGCGGGATTCAGAGCTCAGGCAGGTGGAGGCAGGTCCCGTAATCCTGAGAGCAGACCCAGCTCCTCCCCACCCCACAAATCTTGGACCCTAGATCTAGGGGCCAAAGTAGGTGGTGATTGCTTTACTCCCCCTGCCCCAGGTCCCCTACCCTGCACTGGCTCTGGACAGAGCTGAGCAACTGTGCCCAACAATGTCCTCTTTTGTTAAAATGACCCCAAACACAAGTTGAGGCCCTAGAGTAGGGTCTTTGAAGTTTCTCCTGGGACCCTATCAGGACACTACCATTAGGGCTGTAACAAGATTTCAAATACATGTTGGGCCCCGTTGCACAGGACTATAATCCCAGCGCTGGGGGAGGCAGAGGCAGGAGGACTGCAATTTGGAGCCCAGCCTAGGTGACATGGCAATTAAGACCCTGCCTCAAAGTAAAAAAAAAAAAAATGGGTTGGGGATGTGAGTTGGTGTGTGGGCTCTGAACTCCATCTCTAGTACAGAAAAATAGTTTTCAGATACAGAACCGAGGACTGGAGGAATGGCTCTGGTTAAAGCGCATGCCTAGCAAGCACTAAGTCAAGTGCTAAGTACCCAAGTTTGATTCCCCAGCACCACATAAGCCGGGGGTGATGGCGCACGCCTATGATCCTAGCACCCGGGAGGCTGAGGCAGGAGGATGGCCATGAGTCCAAGAACAGCCTGGGCTCCATAGTGAGTTCAGGACCTGCCTGGGCTACAGAGCAAGGCCCTGTCTCCAAAAAAAAAAAAAAAAATAAAGAAAGAAGAAAATTACCACCAGATACGGAACCGGTGGAAACATCTCCCTCTCCTGCCCTTCCAGGCTGGCCAAGGCTCGCCAAGATCCAAATCTGGTAATTCCCCGTCACCGGCGGCGAGAACACCCACTTTGCACACGTGGTAAAGGATCTTGGAGATAAGGTAAACATGTTCTGGTACATGTCTGGGTACAGAGGATCTGCCAGTGTAAAATATTTTTATTATTACGTAACTGCCTTTATTTCAAGTAAGGGAAAAAAGGTGAACTGGCCTTCTGCTGGGGGCTGGGCTTTGCTGGGCATCCTATGGTGGTAACCCCTGCACTGCGGATCCTTGACTTTTCACCAGCGAGGTCTCAGAATAAAACATAAGCTGGCAGCTGTCCATCAGGTGCTGGCTATGCAGATGCCCTGGGTAATTAACTCAGGATCACAAAAACCGCATTTGGGGCTGAGCGCTTGCAAAACCACCCAGGGGATTTCCTGTTCTCTTTATGATGGAACTCCAGACACAAGTTAACTTCTTTCCTCCTCCTCCTCCTGCAAAGCTTTTTGCATGTCCAGTACGGCTGGCCTGAAATAGCCACATCAAAACTCTGTCCTCATTAATCTTGGCCTTCACACCTTTAAACAAGTAATTCTAAGTGACTAGTCACCTGAGAAGTATTTAAAAATATATACATGGTCTCTAAGTTTATGCCCAAAAAGGCTTTTCCAGATAACCAGGAAAAACAATGAACGTGGATGAGGATACAACCTAACCAAGCTACAAAATTTCAAGTTAACTGCCAACACCCTCAGAGTATAATTAAAAAAGGAAACAAGCCAGTGAATGAGCCACTGGCAAAAATGTATGCAAGGTCGCCACCTGCTGGGCACCTGAGGAAGAGAGCTGGGCTGGGCTTGGAAAGGCATAAAACCTTTAAGGTTTGTAGGTATATATATATATGTTTTTAAATGAGACACGGTCTCACTTTGTAGTCCAGGCAGTCCAGGCTAGTTCTGAACTCACTATGTAGCCCAGATTGGCCTTGAACTCACAGCAATTGTCCTGCCTCAGCCTCCCAAGTGCTGGGATTACAGGCATGCACTACCCTGCCCTGTTTATATGGTGCTGGAGAATCAAACTCAGGTACTTAGTGCTTAGCTAGGCAAGCGCTTTTTATTCCTCTGGTCCAGTTTTTAGTTTTTTTAGGTTCATCCACCAAAGAGGACAGAAATACTGCTCCTTAGTGTCTTCTGTGACATCTTGTGGCCTCCAAGCACAGGACCGTGACCAGAGCAGCATCTGGTAACCCAGTCCTGTTCCTCCACCAGCAGGGGGTGTGCACCTGCACAGCAGCATGCCTTCTGGGGCAGATGAGGAGGACTTCCTTCTCCTGCTTTCTTTGGGACCAAGGACCGCGCCCCAAGCCTTCTCACCGAGCTATATCCCCAGCCCTTTTACCTTTTATGCTCAGACTCGGTCTTGGCCGGTTGCCCAGGCTGCCCTCAGCGCTGTGGCCCACCTGCCTCATCAGTGGCCGTGGCCTGGAACTGGGCCGGACTGTGTGGCTACCACAGGACTTACACATACATGCACACAGTAAACACAAATTATTTGCATGAAGTTGGTACTTCATTCTCCGAGGATCCAACATTTGGAATATATTTCTCCTTTTCTAAAATGGAGTAAAGTTTAGGGATCTCACCAAAAGGGCTACTGCCAACAAACCCAGCCCTACATAGAGCCAAAAAGTGTGTGTGGGACACGTGCATATTAAAATCCATCTTTGAGCAGTCACATCAGAAAACGCAGGGTGGCCGTGGCTGGACGTTAGGGCTCCTGGGGGACAGAAAGGGTCATTCAGGCCTGCAGGTGGCCTGCACGTGGGGACAGAGCACCTATTCAACAGGGCAGCCTCACTCCTTACAGTAGCTGCCTTGAGTGACGGCAATGGGCAGGGCGGGTGTGGAGCTCAGGTGGGACAGATGGTGCAGCCATCCTGCGCCCCTAACCCTCAGCCCCGGGGCCGTGCTGCTCCTCCAGAAAGGCCAGCAGCCCCACGCCGGCCAGGGTTCTCTCCTCCTGGACGCGCAGCCGTGTCCACTCCACGGTCCTCAGGAACTCCGCGGTGGGGGGCAGCTCCCCGAAGAGTGCAGTGAGGCGGTGGCGCTGCTGGGTTGCAGTCCTCTGCAGGGGACAGAGGCTCTTGGAGCTGGGGAGACGCTGCTGGCCAGGCTTGGAGAGGAGGCACAGGAGCTCCCTGCGGAGGTGGCTCACGAAAGTCAGGGTCTCTGCCCAGAAGTTGACTTCGGCTTTCTCAAACAGGTCCTCCTGGGCAGCCTGCAGCACATGCCATGGCCCAGAGTCAGCCCCCCGGAGTGGGCTGGCTGGGCCTCTAGAGGCAGGTGCGTTCCCGTCCTCACCCCACCTGCCGTACCCGCCCACGGCCACCGGCAGCCCAGAAGGCTGCCTTCTGTGGTCAGCCCATGTGCCTCTCCACCCGGGAGCAATCCTCCCCGCCAACGTGGCTTTGCTAAAGACATGCTTGTTGCTCAAAGCCAAAAGTTTGGGGGCCTAATGCTAAAAAGGGGTCACAACTAAGGCGGGAGCTGTGGACCTTATGGTGAGTACAGACATTGGGACAGGAAGGGGCCTCGGCAGCAGGCCAAAGAGCGAGGGTCACCTGACCAGGCCCTGGCCTCTGAGTCACAGGCCCGACTGCCAGCTCCCTCCCTCCTCCGGCTCCCTGGGCTTTCTCTAGGAGCCACATACCCAGCCCTTTCTAAAAACTTTCTTTGACTTTGATGGAGGGATTCACTAAGTTGCTTAGTTGCCCAGGCTGGGCTCCAATTTGGGATCCTCCGGCCTCAGCCTCCCAGAGTGCTGGGATTACAAGACTCATGCCACCCTGCCTGGTGAGACCCAATTTTCTTCAATGCTGTGATAGTCAAGGTCACTTTTACCACCATTTTAAAATCCTATCTCCATACTTCCCTGCTTACTGAAGTCTTGGCCTGCTGGGGTTGCCAAGATGGCTGGTCCAGCCACATAAGGGGGAGGAGACTCTCCTTTCAGGGTGCTTGTGCTGCTGCTTGTCGTGGTCCTCAGCTTCCCACAGACACGTGTTTGGGCCCACGGAGGAGGTAAGCAGCAGGTTCCCTGGAAGGACCCTAACCTCTGTCCATGTTTCACCCTCGGACTCAAGGGGGACCCAGGCTGGGTTCGAGGCCAGGGAAAAGCACTCTCCATGGTACACTCCTGCTTTCCTTCTCGTGGTGCTGGGGACTGAGTGCAGCCCTGCACACTGAGCTACCTTCCCTGAGACCGGTTCTCGCTCTATAGTCCAGGCTGGTCCTGAATTCGCTATGTAACTCAGGCTGGCCTGGACTCATGGCAATCCTGCCTCAGCCTCTGAAATGCTAGGATTACAGGTGTGTATCACCATGCCCAGTTTATGTGGTGCTGCGGGATTGAACTTGGGGCCTTCTGCACGCTAGGCAAATACTCTAACTACTGGGCAACTCCCCCATCTCCCCTTTTGGCATTTTTGAGACAGGATATTGTTAAGTCACTAAGTTGCCCACACTGGGCTCAAACTTGGGATCTTCCTGCTTCAGCCTCCCACAGTGATGAGATTATAGGCATGGACCAGCACACCTGGCTTTTTTTTCCCTTGTGAGACAGGCTCTTGCTAGGTAGTCCACACTAGCCTGGAACTCACTTTGTAACTCAGGCTGGTCCTGAACTCTCCTCCTGCCTCAGCCTCCTGAGTGATGAGATTGGGGGCTGGTGCCACCACACTGGGCAGACCATAATTATACTCTTGACATCCAATGAGTTTCTTTCAAAGGTTTCCTCAATTCATCTCCAAGTGTGTCACTGGAACCCCGAAAGTCAGCATGAGAGAGCCTACCCCTGGCACCCAGAGCAGCGCACACCAGGCCGGCTAAGTCTGTAAGCACTGTGGGCAGCAGACTGAGGCGGCTCCCCACACCCCGCTGATGCCCTGAGCCTCGGATTACCTGGTGCTTGCTCTGCACGCAGCCCACAAGGTCATCTCCCTCCCCCAGCAGCCAGCCCAGCAAGATGGGCAGTCCGCAGGCCAGCTGGTCCCACTGCTGGAGCAGGTCACACAGCACAGCCAAGGCCAGGGCCAGTGCAACGGAGGCGTCCACCTGGCAGAAGGCGAACTCTGTGGAGACAGGAGGGGTAGAAATGAGTGCTCATCTTGGACCTGCAGGACACTGAGGCAGGATGAGCCCTCTGCCACAGGCCACGCAGGGGGTGGGTGAGGCAGGCTCGTTAAAGGTGCCAGGTCCTCTCTTGCGACGTTCTGTCTGCACTGCTAGAATGAGTCCAGGCCTGACCCCAGCACTGCCACCAGCGCAGCTGGCAGTAGACAGTTCTTCTCTGTGGCCCCTTTAGAGACACTAGCAGGACCAGGGCTGCTCCCCAGTGTCCTTCCAGGTTGGCCAGGGCTGGGCTCCTGTGGCTTCTGCTTCCCCAGAGCAAAGCCTTCTGGGTAGCATAGGTGTGGTCATTTCAGGCAGCAGCACTAGTCCCCACCGGGTCACAGGTACGTGTTTCAGGCTATGTGGGCCTTAGGGTCTGCGTCCCAGCTGTTCAACGCTGCTGGAAGCAGCCAGACACAATATGGAACACACAGCTGTGACCTTATTTATGGACACTGAAATCTGAAGCTCAGGTGCCACAAAATACCTTCTTTTGATTTTTTGGAGGTGAGGGGACACGGAGGAGTGAGCCCAGGTCTGCACACTGAGCTGCGTCCCCAGCCCCTTTGTTTCATATTTTGAGACCAGCTCTCTGGAAGGCGCTAAGTTGGCCCGGCTTAGGGCTTGGCCCTGCCATCCCACTCCTCAGCTCCCAGCGTTCTGGTGCTATCCGCGGGCACCACTGTGAGTGGCTTTGTTTTAACCATTTAGAAGTGCAAACGCCACCTGTAGCCAATGGGCCACCCAAAAGCAGGAGTCAGCTGGATTTCACTCTGAGTCTGCTGCCCTCTGAGGAAAATGGTCCTTCAGACCCTTGACTTCCTGGCTGCGTGAGGGTGGGCCACTGGAAGAGCAGAGTGGGGTGCCGGAGGAGGAAGAGGGGTGCCTTGGGGAGCCAGTGCTTTCTGTTTGGCCTTTGACAGTTGGAACGTGAGCTTGTAGGGAGGTTCACGTTTCTGTCCCTCCCAGCCACCCTGTGGAAGGCCTGAACCTCAGGACTAACCTTCACCCAGCAGCCACCCCTGGTACTGACACCAGCCTCTGAGCTCCCCCAAACCTCCGTCTCCTGCCTCAGCACCCAGGGGACAGGGGCAAGGAGGGGAAGAAGCTAGTTCCCAGCTGCCCCTGGTGCACCGAGGAGGGCCTCTAGGGGGTCACATTCCGTCCTTCCACCGCCTGTTCCTTTTTGTGGTTTTCAGTTGTGGGGGTGGTCCCAGGCCCCTGCCCTGGAGCTGCACTGCCAGCCCCAGCACCTGTAGGGGTGCTGGCCTCACCCCTACTTTCCAGACAGGCCAACCCACCACACACAGTCCCAGAATTCCGAATGGCTTGTAAGAAATCAAGTCCCTGGAGGCACGTAGGGACCTGAAGAGTCAGCGCAGTGGTTCAGGGCCACAGACTTGTGTGGTAAGGCAGGCAGGGCTGGTGGCCTCCTGGCTGCCTGGAGGCCACAGGACACAGCTTTGAGTCACTCATGCAAGCCGGTGGGCTGTGTTCCATGGCCTCAGAGGCCTGCTGGGCCACTGCTCTCCGCATTGCTACGGTCTCACTCTGTAGTCCAGTCGGGTCCTTAACTTACTGTGGAGCCCAGGCTGGCCTCAGCCTCCCGAGTGCTGCAATGACAGGTGTGTGCTACCATGCCAGCTCACGTGCTGGGCAATTGAAGCGAGCACTACATGTGCTCTACCCACTGTGCCCTTTCCCTCCAGCCCCTACTTTATTTTACTGTCGAGACAGGCTCTCGCTCTGTAGTTGGGGCTAAGCCTGAACTCACCTACATGGTCCAGCCTGGCCTCAACTCATGACAATCCTCCTGCCTCAGCCTCCCAAGTGCTAGACACAGATTTAAACTGCGAACAGAGTGAAGAGGAGGAGGAGTGTGGGGGCAAAGGTGCCTTTGGGCTGTGGGTCTGAGCCGTGTGCCCGGCCTTTGCCTACAGCGCACTTCTGTTTTTACCTGACGTGTCTGCGTGGGCTGGCTGAGAATCTGTATCACGAGGGAGTATAATTAAGTGGCCATTTTCAAAGTCCTAAGAAATTGAAGACAGGGCCAAACACAGTGGTGCACACCTATTACCCCAGCATTCTGGGAGGCTGAGGCAGGAAAATTCCAAGTTGGAGCCTAGCCTGGGCAACTTAGAGACACTCTGTCTCAAAATAAAAATAAATATAATAAAGGTCTGGGGATGTAACTCGTTATAAAGTCTCTGGGCTCAATCCCCGGTCCCGGGGCTCACTGAGAAATGAGCACGGTGCTTCTCCCTCTGCCCTGTGAGGAAGGCTGGGCAGGGGGCCATGGAGGACACACTCACCCTGCAGTGGCCCCATGAGGTCGGCACGCCTGGCTCTGCCACCTTCAGACATGCCAGTAATACACCTCAGCTGTGGCGGGTGGGGGTTGGGGGGCTGCATGTCTAAACAGGTGGCAGCTGTGCGCCCTCACTGTTGACAGCAGCAGCTGGGAAGATTCTCGAGCACCTTCAGGACAAGCCTACCCGTCCTTCACATCCCCTGCCTTTTTTCTTTCGGGTGTGCCTAAGGCTAGAGCTAGGAAGGGCTCCCCACTGAGCTGTGCCCTCAGCTACTTTTGCGTGTGTGTTTTGAGACAGGGTCTTGTTCTGGAGTCTAGGCTAGTTCTGAACTCACTGTGTAGCCCAGGCTGGCCTTGAACACATGGCAATCCTGCCTCAGCCTCCCACGTGCAGGGATTACAGGTATGCGCCACCACACCCAGTTTATGTTGTGCTGGGGAATCAAACCTAGGCAAGCACCTTAACTGCTGAGCTATTCCTCTAGCCCCAGAGAGAGAGAGAGAGAGAGAGAGAGAGAGAGAGAGAGAGAGAGAGAGTGTGTGTGTGTGTGTGTTTTACACTGTATTGATCCCAGGGTCTTTGGCCTTTGCACTGAGTTACATTTTCAGCCTTTTCCTTTTTGTTTTGTTTTGAGGCAGTGTCTCACCAAGGCACTAAGTGGCCTGGGTAGGGCTTGAACTTGCCATCCTTATGCCTTAGCCTCCCAGAGCGCTGCAATTGCAGGCCTGCACCTCCATTTATTTATTTATATATTTATTTTTTTGAGACAGGGTCTGGCTCTGTAGCCCAGGCTGGCCTTGAACTCACAGCAATCCTCCTGCCTCTCAGCCTCCTGAGTGCCGGGATTACAGGCATGTGCCACCATGCCCGGCATATGTGGTGCTGGGGAACTGAACTTGGGTACTTGCGCGTTAACTGCGGAGCCATGCCTCCAGCCCCTCCGCCACCTTCTTAAAACAGGAGTGAAAGCCCCTTGAAGGAAGGAAGCGTTTCCCCATCAGCAAAGTCAGCGGTGCTAGCACTGGCTCCATAACATATAGGTGTGACGGGTGGTGCCACCGGAAGGCGAGGTTGCCATGCTGGCTGTGACTCATGCCTAGTATGGGGCAGGGAGGGGCAGGTGTGGTAGGGGCAGCCGCACTGAAAGGGAGGAAGGGGGCAGGGACACGGGTGGGCTGGGCCAGATCCCACCTGCACACCTCGTTTACTCCGGCACCTGGACTCAGACAGTGCACGCAGGGCCAGGACAGCCTTGCTAATCTGTGGCCAGGGGCCTGGGCTGGAGAATGGGGACAGGACTCCTTCTTGGAAGCACGTGGGCCTCCTGATGGACCACAGGGACAGCTGAAGCCAGGCCTGGCAGTGCAGCGCCCTGAGGCTAAGGCAGGGGGCTGCAGCTTGAGCCCAGCCCAGCAAGGGCGTGAAGATCTTGTGTGAAATCAAAGCTGATAGGAAAGGGCTGAGGATGTAGCTCAGCCAACAGCTCTGCGCTTGATCCGCAACATCACAAACATAATACACGAACAGACAAGATAAAAACCCAGCTAATTTAAAAAATATCTGAGCAGATATTTCTCCAAGGAAGTAGATAAAAGAACAATAACAGATAAAAACAATGCTTAGCAGCATTTTCTTTTGTTTTTTGAGACAGGGTCTTGCTCTGTCATCCATACTGGTTCTGAACTCACTATGTAGCCCAGTGCTGGCCTTGAACTCATGGCAATCCTCCTGCCTCAGCCTCCTGACTGCTGGGATTCCAGGTGTGAGCCACCATACTGAGATTTATGTGGTGCTGGGGAATCGAACTCGGGTACTTAGCGCTTGCTTAGCATCATTAACTCCTAGAAAATGCAAACAAAAACCCAGGACCGAGCACTTCCCCGGGGCCAGGGTGACTGCAGTGAAAAGGCAAAGTCCTGAAGCCCCCCAGCCCTGCTCGCTAGTGATGGGAAAGGATGTAGCTACTTTGGACAACAGCCTTGCAGTTCCTCAAAACACTAAGCCACTTGAGACAATGTCTGAGTTGCTAAGTTAATCAGGCTGGGCTCAAATTTGCTATCCTCCCACCTCAGCCTCCTCAAATGCTGGGATTACCACTGGGCCTGGCTGGAAGAATTCTTTTGCCTGTTGTGAGGTCTACAGTCCTAAGGATGGCCGGTCCCTTGGTGTCCACGGTGGATAAGGAAAGCGGAGCCAGCCCTGCTGGCTTCTGTGTGGGTGTCGAGGAAGGAGGGACAATGGCATGTGTAGATTCAGGACAGCTTGCCTGAAGTTGAGAAGCCTGCCTCTGGGCTTTCTGACCCCTCAATGTTTGCCGGGAAAGTCACCAGAGATTTCCATCAGAACATCCCAGACAGCTGCTCAGTCAAGTCTCAGAAACCTGGCTGGCGGCCCACTTACGCTTGACTCATGTTCGTGCAACTCCTCTTCCTGTCATCCCCGCATGAGGGCTGGGGTGGGGGGGACAGGGGTACCACCGGGGCTGCTGGGTGCGGCAAGACACTGTGTGCCATGGCCTCTGGGTCCTGGGAGTGGGGTGCACAGCTAATAGGATTTTTTCCCCATAGGTGAAATCTTAGGGCGATTAGGGGCCTATAGGTGTATCTCAGTGGTAGAGCACTTGCCTAGCACACACAAAGCCTTGGATTTGATTCTCCAGCACAGAAATAACATAAATAAATTAATAAATAAAAGTAGTACTTGGTCCCTTCTGGCATGAACTTAGGGTGTCAATATCGGTGGGCAGCGCAGTCTTGGACGTGGGCATCCGGCAAAGCGACAGTCGTACCCCGAGGACGCAAACCTCACAGCCAATGGGTCTGAGTGGAGATTTCATACTCCGATGTATAAACAGAATGTGAAAGGGAAAACACAGGACTCATCGCCAGCGCCTCAGCCACCCTGCTGGTAGAGAGGTTAGAGAAATAGCAAGACTGGAACAAGCTGAAAACCTGGAGTCCTCTGCTGGTGCCGGCAGGCACAAGGCCTGGCACGAGCTCTCGCCACGGCTCTGTTGTCATGCCCACATTCCCGGAATGACAGACGGCAGGACTCCTGCCGTCCTGTCAAGAAGGCACCCCCGTGCTCAGCCCAGGCATGAGGGACGGAGGAGAGGCCTGCAGAGGCCGTGGGGCAAGCGGGTACTGACTCTGCTTCTCACACCCAGGCCGTCACTCAGAGCCCTGAACCACCGGATCCTTCCCCAGACACAGCCCCCACCTTCGGCATCCGCACCTGTATTTTCCTGACCGTGTAACCCACGGTGACCCACATCCCACAGCAGAAGCCAATTTTCTGGCCCAGCCCTATCAATACTGGCAATGCCTATAATCCTAGCACTCCAGTAGGATAAGGCAGGAGGATCCTAAGTTCAAGCCCAGCCTGGATAACTGAGTGACTTAGTGAGACCCTGTCTCAAATCAAAAACTAAAAATGGGCCGGGGCTGTAACTCGGTGGGAAGGCCCTGCCTCTATCCCCAATACCATGTAAGTAAAAAGCAAGCAGGCCAATTTCCTCAGAGTCGGTTCTTGGGTGTCTTCTTCTTAGGGCTTCTCTCCTTTGGAATAAAAAGACTGTGTGTAGGGTACGTTTCACACTGTGGACTTACAATGTCCCCCAGAGGTCTCACATGTTCAGGACGTGAGTGGATCACGGAGACGTACGCTCACCTACAGACCCCGGCCCAGAGGAGTGTGGCAGCTGGCTGCTGGAGGGTGCGATCCGGCCCTGGCTCCTCCCCGCTGTCGCTGCTTCCTGGCCGCCACAGGATGAGGCCGTGGTCCCCATGCCCTTCCACCACGCTACTTCCGCCTGGAAGCCGGCCCTCATGGACGAAACCCACTGCCAGCTGTGAGCCCAATAAGCCCCACCTCTTCTAAGTTTTGGGTGTTGGGTATTCTGTCCCAGGGACGGGGAAATGACTAACACAACACCCAAACTAGTGCCACGTGCTCTTCTCTAAGCCACATGGGTGGGTGTGCAGGCCCCCACCCCAGCACACTATCTGCGTGACCACGCACGCACACTCACCCTGCCTGGTCACACACACTCACTCTGCCACGGGCAGCCACCCGACCCTTCCTATGACACCCTACAGCTCAGAGCCACTGTCCACTCTGCTCTGCTTCTGAGAGTCCTGTCCCATGGGTTCTCATGGGCACAGGGGCAGCAGGAACAGGAAGCCAGGCCTCTTATGCCCACAGGGATATTTCCAAGACCTGAGAACAGAAGTGGCCACAGGCTGGGAGAGAAAGTCTATGGGCAAATGACCTTGGGTGGCTAAGGACAGGACCGCCAGCTGCAGGCTCCTTGGTCACCCTCACTGAACCAGGGCAAGTAGGAAGAGAGGTCCTTCTGCTTATCCCTGACACAGTGGTGACCCTATGCCCCAACCTGGATAAGGTTCGAAGAGGAAGATGCTCCCCATGGTGAAGAGAGATGCCTTATCCGGATGTGGCCTCACCAGGCAGGGGGTAAAGGTTCCCAAGAACAAGGATGCACAGGATGGAAGTCTGAGGCCATGAGCAGGTGCAGGAGGGTCACTAGTGTCAGGATGGCCCTCACCAACAGGCTCTGCCAGCCACGTCAGGACCAGATGGCCCACACTGAGGGGTTACTGCCATCTGTGGAGAACTGTCACCTATGGGAGGGGAGTGTGGCTCTTGGGAGCAGCAAGAGCAGAGGCAAAATAATGCAAAAAAATGACCCTTATTTCCTGAGAGGAGGCTGGTGTCATGTCCCTGGGGCTTAGGCACTGGGAGGCCATGGAAACAAAGCCATCACCCAGCAACGAGGCCCAGCCAGGGCCGTATGGCACCCGCCCCCTCCTGAGCAGAGGACAGGAGGTTGGTTTGCATCTGCTGCCGCATGTTCTGGAAGCTGCTGCCAGTGACGCACGTGCTGAGACAGGTGAATGTCAGAGGCCCAGCTCCCTGGGAACTGCGGGAGACGGGAGAGGCTCTGTGGCAGTGGCCGTCATAACGCCTGGGCAACAGCCTGCCACAGCACCGGGAAATGAGGAGGGTGTGGGGACTGCAGCCTGCCTCGGCCCATCAGCCCTGACTCAAGGGAGGAGCAAGGGAGAAGATCCTGTCCTATGCAGCGACTTCCGGCAGTGGGGAGGGCCCGGGGCCGGGCCTGTCCCTACTGTTGGCCCTCCCAGCCTGTGCTCTGCTGCTGGAACCTCCGACAGCAGAAGAGCCAGGCCTGGTTTTCCTATGGGCAGAAGCAGGTTTTTTTTTTTTTTTTTTTTTTTTTTTTTTTTTTTTTTTTTTTTTTTTTTGTGGTACTGGGGATTGAACCTAAGGTCTTCTCGTCTTCTCACGGAACTACATCCCCAGCCCATTAATTTTAAGGCAGGACCTCACTAAGTCACTAAGTTGCCCAGGCTCAGCTTGAACTTGTAATCCTCCTGCCTCAGCCTCCAGAGTGCTGGGTTACTAGGCCTGAGCACAAGGCCTGGCAGAAGCTAGCTTTATGGAACGATGACCCTCCCACCCTTGTCCTGCGGGAGGTCTTTCGAAGTCCTTCTAGGGAGTACCTGGGTAGTATCTGCCGTCGCTGGCCCATCTTGGGAGTGTCTTAGCTGGTGGGCACCTGACCCGCCTGTCCCCTCCTCCGTGTGAATCAAGGACTAGGGCTCTAGAGCAAACTGCTGTGCTGTGTCTCACGGATCTGATGAGACGTGAGGTCATCTGTCTGTCCTGGGCTTCCTGGTCCCTCTTTTTTAGCCTCACGAGATCACCCTCCTCGAGGAAGGGACCAGAGGACAGGGATGCAGCAGCCTGGCTACGGGCCACCTGCCTCTCTCACTATAATGCCCTCGCCCCACTCCTATCGCACGTCTCAGCTCTGGGTCCCCACTTGTTATAACTTGAGAGTCTTCTCTGAAACCCAACAGTGCTTTAGGAAACTGCCACCATGCCCAGCTGCCCAATCCTGGCCCTGAGACTGCTTTAGACTCCTGTCAAGGCGTCCACCATCCCTCTGCCACCATGGGAACCTGAGGGCCACTCCTGGCTCTGACACTGACCTTCCAAAGGTCTCTGGCCCATGACTTCAACTCTCTGAATCCTGGCTTATTCAGTTTCTTCTCTCTCTCCGGTGCTGGGGGTGGAGCCCGGGCCTCCCGCGTGCGGGCAGGTGCTCTAACCACACTCCTTTCACCTTCACACTGGGGAAAGTGTACAGGGTCTCAGAGTGCCGTGGCGATGACGGGATGCCCGGAGGAACAGGAGCGTCTAGCGGGTGGGGAGGGTGGCTCTGTCCCCGGCCCTACCCACCAGGCAGGGCCAGGGAAAGGGGCTGCCCCTCGAGCCTCTGGTTCCTGCCCTGTGCTCACACAGGAAGCTCTTCCTTTTTGGGAGGTACTGGGAAGTGAGCCTGGGGCCTCCTTGCCGAGCTACTGTCCATGAAACTCGCGCTCAAGGAACTCCATCCTGCCTGAGCGGGAGGGAGGGAGGCAGGAACGGGCTTGGCGCCCAGGCTCAGGAGGCGCTGGGTCGCCCTTGTTTCTGGGAAGAGGCAGGGCCGGGGGTAGCTGATCTCACCTCCTCCGAGTGGGTTCTTAGCACCTCAGGGCAGTTTCCTGTCAACTCTGAATCCAGGCGGCTCTATCCCACCCGCCCCAGGGAGGTCGTGGGGACAGCTCGATGGGTAATGTGAGTTGACACGTTCTTCCACTCGCCTGATTGGCCTGCAGCGACCTGAACTGTGCACTTACCGTATGCCAGGTCTGAGTGTGCAGTGAGCAAAACAGAAGAGACGCGACAACGGCAAACTATGCAGAGACAACCAGCAAGGCGAAGGGACAGTGGACGAGTGGTGGTCGCCACAGCCTGGGTGGTGAGAGCATGCCCAGGAGGCTGAAGGCCTGGCAGGGCCCGGGCCAGGGAGCCAGGGGGGAAGAGCTCAGGCAGGGTCCAGGGGCTGGCACGAGCCTGCTGAGCCGGGACTGCCCAAGGGGCTGGTGGCAGGGTGAGGGCGGACGGCCTTGCATGTGACTCTGGGAGTGTGGGTTTTATCTGGAGTCACACGGGAAGGTGAGGGGGGCTATGCGTAAGGGAGTGCCGCCCAGTGCCTACCCAAGGAGCCCTTGAAGCCAGATGTGGTGGCATGTGTCTGTTAATCAAGGCACTCTGGGAGACTGAGGCAGGAGGATCACAGGTTCAGGCCCCACTTAGGCAACTTAGTGAGACCCTGTCTTAAAGTTTTAAAATAAATAAACAGGGCTGGAAAGGGAGATGTAGCTCAGTGCAAAGGGCCTGGGTTCAATCTCTGTAATGGGCACACGCACGCACTCACGCAAGCGCACGGAGCCTGGGAAGCATCGGCCACATGCACAGTGCACAATGCTCGCAGGCAGGTGAGAGCAGGGTCGACCAAGCTGGAGATTTGTGCAAAATTGGGAGACATGACGGCAGGTGACTCAGATGTCCGTAGTGATGGTGGGCACGGGGTAACGTGTGTTGATTGAGTGAATGCCCTGGATCTGATGACTTCTTGCTTTATACTTAACATGGTCTTAGGCCATCTAGGTAGGCGTAAAGAATGAATCACTACAGCAATTTAGATTTTAAAAATCGGCCCCAAGATTCCATGGTGCAAGTCAGTTAAAATGGTCTGGGCAGCTGGGAGGAGGGGACATCCTAGCGGCTGGCTCCTCCCTGGCATAGGGCCTCTTCTTTACAAAGAGCTGTGTAGCACACAAGGACCTGAGCCTGGGGCTGGGCTCTGGCCCTGCCCAACAAGTGTCCGAGTCGGCGCCTTAAGAACACACGAAGAGGCGGAGGGAGGGCGAGGTGATGCCGGGGAGCCCTTCCAGAGAACCCAAGAGCAGAGACAGTGCCAGCGCCCAGGGCTCCAAGGCTCCAGAGTCAGCTGCCTCACCGCGGGGCCGCTAAGAGGTGTCACCGTGAGCCAGCACTCCCTACCTCTCCTCCTGGCCTCCTCCCTGATGGCTCGAGGGCGGCCATACTTTTGTGCTGGCTCACAAGCGGAGTTTGGGTGACGGCAGGGCACTGTCTACGTGTGCAGGGGAGCAGGGCCTGGGAAAAGCGGGCAAGGGTTGGTCGTCCCTCCTGCTCGGGACACACAGCTGTCCGGCCACCGGCCTACCACAGTGTCCCCAGCTGCACCTCCTGTCTGTCTGTCCATCTCCTCTCTGCTCATTCATCCCCATCCAGTCTGCTGTGCTTCATCACAGCTCAGGCTCTCTCTGGACCACTGTGCCATGCCTAGGGGGCCCTTTCGATGTCTCAGGTCACCCCCAGCCAGGGCTCCGTAAGTCCTGAGCTGGCTCCTGGCCCCATAGCCTGAGACCCAGACCTGAGAGGTCACAATCTGGAAGGGCTGGTTACCAAGGGCTTGAGGAAGCTCAGCTGGGACCAGGAAGGACAGCTTGCAGGAGCTGATGATACCAAGGGTCCCTGGGCTGGTCTGTGAGGGTGGTCTGTGCACTAGTGTCAAAGGGCATGCTCCACTCCTTAGGGAGCCAGGGACTGACTGGGGTGAAAGGTCAAGTCATCCATGCAAACTGAACATTCACTGTGTACTTATTTATTTTGAGACAGGGTCTCGCTCTGTAGCCCAGGCTGGTTCTGAACTCACTATGGAGCCCGGACTGACCTTGGACTCATGGCAATCCTCCTGCCTCAGCCTCCTGAGTCCTGGGATTACAGGCCTGTTCCACCACACCCGGCCTACGTGGTGCTGGGTATCAAACTGGGGTACTTAGTGCTTGCATAGTGCTTGCTAGGCAAGCGCTTTAACCGCTGAACTATTCTTCCAGCCCAGTGTACTAATATTAATAGAAGACAGTCTCAGCCAGGCCTAGTGAGGCAGCCCTGTCACCCCAGCACTTTGGCAGGCTGTGGCAGGAAGCTCACACGTTTGAGCCCAGCCTAGACGACGCAGCATTTCAGCAAGACCCTGCCTGAAATAATCAATAAACTGGAGCTTGGGGAACGCAGCTCACACTCACACACCGAGACAGGCTCACGGGCTAGCTGGAGAGACACCAGCGCAAGTGAAAGGACGAGGGACAGAAGTATGGGCTGCGGGGTGGCAGGGCACGCCGGTGCCGTGGGGTGCAGAGGCCGCTGGGACCGAGCGCCTCACCATGGATGTTCCTGTGTGACTGGGGAGACGCTGTGTACCTACGGCAGTGGCCACAGAGGGAGAAACCGGGACTTACAAGGACCCCGTGTTCCAGGGGGAGATCTGCCGGCTGGCCTGTCTGTCCGTACCACGCTGTCCCTTTCCTTCCTGCTTCTCTTTCTCGAGTCTCTTCTGTTTCTTCACAGGAAAGTTTCTAATGCTAAGGCAGACTTTTGCACCTCGACACTGAAAATGGGTACAAGGTCTATCACCCTTCAGGTTTCCGAGACTGGCTGAGAGGTCCAGAGGACTTGATAGTTCCCCACACCGGCCCAGCGGTCTACAGACCTTCATAATTCTTGACTCCCAGTAGGAGGTCCAGTAACTTACATAGCTTATGTTATTTATTTATGTATTTATTTGTACTGGGGATTGAACCCAGAGTTTTTGTACTGAGCTATATCCCTGATACTTTAAAAATTTTTATTTTGAAACAAGTCTCACTAAGTTTCCCCAGTTAGGCTTGAACCTGTGATCCTCCCAGACTGCTGGGATGGCGGATGTGCAACACTAGGCCTTGCTAAGATTTATTCCTAAACAGCCTCCTTCCTGTCCTGTAACCACGAAAGCAGACTGCTGGGCAGGAGGATTTTTTTTGTTTTTGTTTTTAAATCTCACACATGGAAATAGGGACAGAGGAGATCACCTGGATCCTGGCTGAAGCTAAGAGAGGAGAGCCAGCCGGTGCTGGGATGGGAGAAGGTCACGAAGCCAGCACCCGCTACCCTGCCACCTGCAGCCTCTCCAGCTCCCATGCAGCCTGCCATCACCCAGAACTCCAGGTCCCAAGAGAAGAACCCCAGCCACTAGGGGATGTACACTGGGGTCCTGCCTCGCACCCAGGGGCCATGGTTACTTGGTTTGACTCTGGAGTGTCCTCCGAAAGCCTCAGGTATTTGGAACTGTGTGTTGTAGGGAGTGCCTGGCTGGCAGGGGCAGAGGCTTGGGATCTGACCTGGAGAGTTTGTGTCAATTTGCTGAGACTGAGGGTCGCCCATGGTAGAGCTGTCAGGTGTGTGTTGCTGACTTGTGTGCGAGGAAGTGGAGGAGGGGGACCCGCCCTTCGTGGGGCCACATGGAAACTTGAACTAAAGAAAGGAAGGAAGAAGAAAAGTTGTCACAGCTTCTTCCGGGGCAGGCTCTGGCCTTGCCTTCGTCTCTAGACATCGGCGTGGCTCCAGACTGACTCGCCTTCTGTCTGTAACGCCATGAGCAGCTCTCCAGCCTCTGCATGTGCTTCCACAGCTGCCGGCTACCTATGAATGGCCCGTGTGAGGCCTTCTGAAACTGTGAGCTAAATCAGTCTTTTCTCCCTTATATTGTGGATGTTGGGTATTCTGCTATAATAAGTAAGTAACTAAGACACCCAGCCTGGCCTGTCAGATGGAGGGCCATGGAACAGAACTGAGGGTCTCTAGCCCTTGAGGTACAGGGTGTGTTTCTTTGTGTTTAAGACTAGAAATCAAGTGGCTGGAGGAATAGCTCAGTGGTTAAAGCGCCTGGCTAGCAAGTGCTATGCAACCACTGAATACTCGAGTTCGATTTCCCCGCACCACGTAAACTGGCATGGTGGCACACGCTGTAATCCCAGTACTGGGAGGCTGAGGCAGGAGGATTACCACGAGCTCAAGGCCTGCCTGGCCTGGGCTACATAATGAATTCAGAGCCAGTATGGACTACAGAGCGAGACCCTGTCTCACCAAAAAAATCTAAGCAGGGGCAGAGGAAGGTGGGTCTTACCTGGCACCTGACCCATCTGCTCTTCTACCGACAAATTTCATTCCCCCCCACCCTCCCGTCTTTGTGGTCCTTGGAATTGAGCCTATGGCCTTTGCACTGAGCTACACCTCCCGCCCTTTCAATTTAATTTTACTATTTTTATTTAGACAGGGTCTTACTAAGTCCCTACATTGCCCAGGCTGAGCTTGAACTTATGATCCTCCTGCCTCAGCCTCTCACACGGGTGGGATTACAGGCCTGAGGTACTAGGCCCAGTTGAGAATTTTTATTTTAATTTTTTCACAGTATTTTTGACTTCTCAAACAATACATTAAGTAGTAACACTGTAGCATTTATCAAACTATTGATTTAAGGATTCAATAAATGACATCTATGTTTACGGTGTCCAAGGCTCAACAGGGCAAGTGACCTGGAACTCCAAAGAAGAAACCAACAGCAGCGCACACTACGAAGTTCTACACGGAGGAGGACTGGGGAGGTCAGGGCCGGTGCTCCGTGCCCTTGAGTTACAATGAGACCGCACGACACGGCCCATGGTCAGCTGAGCCCACGAAGGCCGAAGGCAGGAGGAGGAGGAGGAACTCAGTAATACGGACTCAGGAAAACACAGAAAGAAATGGAAGCAGGAGGGCAGAGACTGCCTAGTAAAGGTGAAGCTGGGTGTGCTGGTGCGCGCCTGTAACCCAGCACTCGGGAGGCTGAGGCAGGACGGCAGTGGGTTCAAGGCCAGACAGGGATACACAGTGAGATCAGGAGCACCACGGTGTACAGAGTGCGACCATCTCAAAAAAACCCCCAAAACCTCAAAACATATTAAAGATAGAGGGAGCGAGCCACCTGGGAGCTCACCAGGATCCTGTCTGCCATCCTCAGTGACAAGACAACTCGGGAAACCTACCGCGTGTCCACGCCACCGTGACCTACAGTGCTCCCAGTATCCTTGTGAGGAAGCTAGTGACCGAAAAAGCAACAGCCCCAAACGGCAGAACACGATTACTATTATTTGTTATTATTTTATGCTACCTGGGGTTGAGTGCGGGGCTTTCACACTGAGCCCCATCTCCAGCCCAGGTTTACTTCTGATTTTGAGACAGAGTCTCCCTAAGTCGCTAAGTTGCCCAAGTGGGGCTGGACCCTGCGACTTTCCTCCTGCGTCACCCTCCCCGAGTGCTGGGATGACAGTCCTGTGTCACCAGGCTGACCACAGTGGAAGTTTCAATCTGGAGAAGCCTGGCTAGGAGCTGAGGGGGCACAGCACTGAAGCACCGTCTCACTGCTGTCCTACCAAGAGGCTCAGTGTGCTCGGGAGTAGGGGCACCCTGAGACTGTGTGCCAACTAGTCCCCTCCCTAGCTGCAGAGGAAAAGTACACAGACCCGGCATCCAGAAGCAGCCCCTGCCGTGGGGGTGCGGCTCCGCACCTGATAACCACAGCTGGCCACCCCCTTTTCCACTCTCCCAGCAGGCCATCCCTCCCAGGGACGTGCTCAGCTGGTGACCATGACCCAGAACGGACCTTCCTTCTCACGGGGCTGGCAGACACAAACACCTCCCAGACCCCCGGCCCCAAGCACAGGGTGTTCAAGTCCCCAACGCGGCTGCTCTTCCAGACGGCCGCCGCGCAGGGGTGTGACCGTGCGCCTACTCCACCTGCACCTGCCTCTTGTCCCTCCATTCTTTTTTTCAGTACTGGGGACTGAACCTTTGCCCTGAGCTCAGTCCCCAGGTCCTTTTTTATTTACTTGAGAGAAGGTTTCGCTAAGTTGCTCAGGCTGGTCTCAAACTTGCGACCCTGCTGCCTCAGCCTCCCAGAGTTCTGAGATGACAGTGCTGGGCCACTGGGCCCAGTTTCTGGACCCATTTCAACTCTTAGGCAGAGTTCCCTTGTGGTTCCTTTGTTACAGAAAGCCCAGGGCCCAGGGCCGCAGCAGCTTGTATAACGGATCTAGCTCAGAACTACCACCCCGCCCTCTTCCCCCACACCTACAGCCCAGGCACGAAGAGGAGAAACGGAGCTCACACCCAGTCAGCACAGTCAGGTGTCTGTCACAGGTAAAGACTCAGAGTGGGGACAATGATGGCTCTGACATTCTTGGGTTATGGAACTGCACACAATCAAGACCTGTCCTTATTTATAACAGATAATACTGTAATTAACAGAGGACCAGGGGCTGAAGGATGGAAACAGTGGTTAAAGCACTTGCCCAGCAAACGCAAGGCCCTGAGTTCAATTCCCTAGCATCATATAAAGCTGGACATGGTGGTACATGCATGTAATCCCAGCACCTAGAAGGCTGAGACAGGAGGATTACTGCAAGTCCAAGGTTAGCCTGGGCTACATAGTGAGTTCAGGACCAGTCTGGGCTACAGAGCGAGACCCTGTCTCAAAACAAAGAAACAAACAAACCACAAAAAACCCCTCCAAAAGCAACCAACCATACCAAAAAAAAAAAAAAAAAAAAAAAAAAAAAAAAAAAAAAAAAAAAAAAAAAAAAAAAAAAAAAAAAAAAAA